>JAPYZJ010003676.1:0-15609 GCA_030522765.1 Ophioninae sp. B BG-2022a | reverse complement strand
TCCGTATCTGAAAAAAAAACTAAAAAATCGTTTCGAAAATCAACATCCAGTGAAATCTTGACGATTTTAAGGATACGTCCCAGATTTTTCCTGAAAAAATCATAGGCTGAGCCAATAGCCAGTATGAAACAGCAGAGGCTGTCGCAATCGATATGGAAAATGATAGCATCATCGTTCACGTCTGGTCTTTCGTGTCTCGAGTGAGATGGCTCTGGTGCAACTCGTGTCTGTCTCTCTGTAACGTCGAACATAATTTAGGCATTAAGATGCGAGAGAGACCGTTCGGAGGATCGCGCGGGCGTCTGGGTTATTAGCACGTAGAGCTATAGCGAGTGCTTGCAGCAGCAGCAGCAGCAGCATCAGCAGGCAGTCTGTGACGTCACCCCACCCATCCTTCGAACCTCCCCATGCAATTATATTTTATGCCTCCCTCGCGCTATATACGTTTGCCATTTTCCTCATCTGGCTCGACCTCTGCTTTTCTCTCTCTCTCTTTTGCTCTCTTCTTCGCTCTCTTTCGAATACAGCATATCCTGGACCCTTGTCTTTCTCTCCTGAGTTCCTCCCCCGCAACGCCATCTCGGCAGCATCTCTCTGCTACTTTCCCTCGTTTCTCAGCTCGACGGTAAGTATAGATTTATAACTACTTAAAGTTTCGCGATTTATTTCGCGCTTATCGCCAGGCCGGATATGTCTACGGCGTTGTTGCCACGACGATACCGTTTCCCCTGTATACCGTTAGGGGATTGCTTTACTTATTACTTAGCGGATGCAAATGTCTTCGGGACGGGGTATGTAGCGAGGTTTCAAAAAAAAAAAAAAATAAGCCGTCTGTTGATTCCGAGGAAAGTATCGGCCCTTTTTTCAGTCGCGATCAACGGCCTACCGTTTTGTCATTGGGGATGCCACATTTTGTTCTTTCGTTAAGGGCATTACGAACATTGACGTAATCTCACAAATTTTCGAAATCCGTTTTCTCAGGGTCGATTAAGACGAAAAATCGAACATCAGTTTTTGTAGAATTCGTAGAGACAGAAATAGATGGTGGAATTTTACGATTTGAATTTTTCGACCTTGAGAAATTGCGATTTTTAAATTTCGACTATCTCGGGTTGTCACGTGGTCTTCGACATGTCCTTAAAGCATCCAATTGGGCTTGGTTTAACGGAGTAATGTTTTCAATATTAGAGAATTTCTATTCTAATTATATGTAGTCGTTCATCAGCACTATACATATTGTTATCAAAATTCAAGTTTAAAATTGAAGATTATAGATTTTCTTAATTATTTTTGTACGGTTACAACGAGCATGGCCTTATTAGAAACAGTGATCTGAATAAAGCCGAAAAGACGTTTTTTTAAAAAAGCTTACAGTTCATAGTGAACCCAGTTTTCTGAATCCAAATTATTATCAATACGTCAATTATTAAGTAAATAATTAAATAAAAATTTTCGTTTTATTTCAGCATAGTTTTTTTTGTACTAAAAAATAAATAAGGTGGGCCTTACCTTATGATCCGTTAGAGATCGATATACCGATTTTAATCTTACGATTTTCTGATGGACCGTCGACTAGCCAATAGTCGTTTCATACCGAGCTGGACTTACTTCAATGAATATTCTTGATGGGAGCGACGAAGGATTCTCTGGAAGACGTTTATTCGGCCGCGAGTACACAGCTTCATATCCTCGCTATGAGCCCCTTCGGCAACGACGGTTGAGAAAGATGGAACGAATACGACTAGAGGGTAGGTAGGTCGACGTTGGAAAAGGCGGGCGAGTAATAGCTAAGGAATATTGCAATAATATGCAAAGTATATGAGAGATATATTAATTTCGTGGAAAACGGTAGAAATGTGGATAGAGCCGGGGGCCTCGTTTCTGGATTTTCGTGGTGTGCGTTTGGTTATATGTATGAGTCAGGGAATAGCGAACGTTTCGATGTCACCGGTGTATGGGTTGGCTCGGTTTACGTCTGTTTGCTTCGTGTTTCGCGAGAGGAGCTTTCGATGGTGACTTCACGCTGGGTTATTCCAAAAGAGGTGGCCAATCTCACCGAGGACTATACGAGAGTGTCGAAGGTGAGGAGAAGTAGGATTGGGTCGACTAGGGGTTGGTCGAGCCAAGTCGAATCCCGTCAGGTTCTATACAACCTCTGTGAAAAGCTGAGAAGGAAGCTGATGAGAGCCGGATGCTTCGCAGACAAATAAATACGCGATATTTCACCGGATGAGAAATGAGAGTTTTCCCCACCCAAGTATATCCAGCTAACGTTGGACCATCCGTGAGGAAATGGAATTTTAATTCCCTCGTAGACACACAGACCCTTCCATGTTCCAATTTCCCTTTTTCAATTTCTGTTCCATTTTAACCGTCGCAAATATTTTTGATCCGGTAACTTCCACATATGTCTATTAGATCCTAGATATGTTGGAATATCTGTTGATGGAGCCTCAATGCTCGTCGTCTGTCTCGAGATATCAACATTTTTTGATAGCTTCCATCAAATGGATAGTTTCAGCTCAAGAACTTCAACCCAATGACGTATCGTTGTACAAAGTTGGTAAATGGAATTAACGTTTTTCAACTGGAAGTTGGAACCTCTAATGGGGTTCTCTGGACCAGGCCAATGGAGAAAGTGAATGCAAACAGCTAGTTCCGTTATCAGTCCAGGTGGAATCTTCAAGAGGCTCCAGGAAAACTGGCTCGAAGGGAAATCGCCAAACGGAAAGTAGCCAAGTAAGGGGGCAAAGGGAAAGTGTCACGAGGAATGTATAGAGGCTCGTTAAGCTGGGGGTTTCAAGAAACGTGAAAGTTCACTAGGAAAACCAAGGTTTGACAAGGCTGATGCAGTTCAGGTTCTCGGCTTATCCAGTCAAGTTTCAATCAAGAATTCGAGAGATCGACTCACCGGAAGTCGACAGCTTTTCGGTCCACTCGTGACTTCCGGTTGTCCGGGTGTTTGCGACTCGTGGATTTTCGCGACCAAGAACGATATCGCAGTTCTCTATAGCCGCTTTTTTCTCCTATAGCTATATTACTCGTTGGCTGCTCGGTTGGGTTTCTCGTGGCGGATAAAAAGTTGAGAAAAGCAAGAGTTGAGATCAATACCTCCGACCTACCCCTTTTACCCCGCCCGCATCGCTGCCACCCACTTTCCCATCCGCACACCTCGCCACGACCCTGCCAGCCTCCAACCTCCCGCAAAAACGAGAGCCAGAGACGAGGCGAGAAGAGAAAAGGTGGTCCCCGGACCACCAAGACCACCTCCGGGCCACCTCTTGTATACTCTTCGACTCCCGACGCTTTCCTCCAGCCAATACGTTTTCTTCCCACTGCCTTCTCTTCCATTCCCTGACTTTCAGTGCTAAAGAATCCCCCAGGAAAATATCCGGAAAGCCGGGAAATCGATCCTACTCGAAACAACCTCCGTTCCGTTTCCTCAGGGAAAATGCATTACACGGTGCATCCAGAGTTACGTACCCCAATGGCAATTTCATTTTTACTTCAAACACACCATTAGAAGCGATCAAAATTTCGACTGCTGGTTCGTTCGAAGTATTGAACTTTTGTCAAATTAACAAATTAAAAATAAACAAACTTTCGTTCTATGAGTAGGATCATTTTTTTTTATTAATAAAAATATTACTAAAAGAATTAAACAAATCGAAGAATCTATCATTGAAAATAAATATAATAAAGAAACCATTCATAAAAAAAATTAAGTTTGAACAAAAAAAAATTCGAAATCATACCTGAGTGATTATAGTAGAACAGTTCTACTCATATGAATTCTGTTGACGATTTCCTCATACAAACAGCTGAAGAATTGGTTCATAATTCTCGCCATCGAACATGGCAGACCCTTATCGTATACACGTATCAGTGGTGTCACGTGACATACGATGATTCCAAAATTCCTATTGCCATCCAGTGATGCATTGGGTAAGTTGATCCAGCGAGCAATCATGAAAAACCCCCCAGCTTCAATCTTGAATAAATCAGGATCCGAAACCGTCTTCCTCGAAGGATATCGGACAAGTTTGACCTCAAGCTGAGGAGTGGTTCCTCATGCGAAAGACTCTACCAGCACGTCAGAGCCTCCGAGCTTTTGGGGGGTACCAAGGAAGAACGGTTAACCGCGGAGTGATCGTAACTCACCGCTAATCCAATCCTGGATAGCTACGACGAACCTTGCTGGAGTGGGATGGAAGCCCGTTGCCATCGGGACAGTGGGGTCAGAGGGCAACTCTAGGACGATTTATAAAAGTATATTCGCGGGAGAAATACAATGGCGGCGAAAAGCACAAGGGGTGGGGGTAGGGGGATGAAAGAATTGCGGGACTCGAAGTAACACATACATGGGTTTCTCTCAATCTCGCGCTGTTACGGTACTCAAACGTGGGTCGAGTGGGCTCTCCTGAGTAAGCGTGTGAGCGAGGAGAGAGAACGACGGCTGTAACTCGACGTATATCCGCAACACATAATCTCAGATAGCGGGCGAACGCGTGAGCAACTGGAAGTGTGTGCGTTAGAGAGAGAGCGAGAGATGATGATGATGATATAATTTATTATACCATAGTCTTAGACTTTCGGGCAAAAAAGAAGTAACAAAAATAACGTAGAAACTTAAACTTAACTTAAAATTAATATACACGAAGAAAATAATAATAATTACAATGACAAAAATAATGACAATAATAATTATAATGAAAATAATAACCAGAATAGCGGTGATAATAATAAAAAAAAATAATAATAATGATAAATAATAATAATTATCATAATAATAATCATAGTAGAAAATAATACAGTTTATAGAGAGAGAGAGAGGGACTGAGGCGTGCAGCAGTAGGAGCATCAGCAACCCCTGAAGCTCCAACGTGTCGTCATCCTTCCCTTCTCCCTCTCTCTTTCTCTTTCTCTCTTCCAGGACGTTCGACCCTGGGAGTAGTGTAGCTGCTAACTTAGTTTGTGAACTGCAAAATCCTCCGAGCCGGTATACACTACTCCACATCGCCACTCCAACTTGCGTCGACCCAAGCATCCATACCGACACTCCAAGAAAGAGGAAAAGAGATCAAGAGAGAGAGAGAGAGAGAGAGGATAAGGGTGCAAATAATAATTCTTTGTTTCGCGAGCGTTTACTGGGCAAGATCGCGCCTCTCGTACCTCTCGTACGTCGCCACGCAGGCGACGAGTAAATACCGCCGCTGTTATATCCGGGCCCTAGGAAATCATATCCGGATATGGTCTCCTCCAGAGCTCGGTAGAATCCTGCCTCGGTATGGAAACGCTTGGTAAGAGTATACGTGTATTACATCAGGAAGACGAAGTGCAAAAGAGAGAACTAGGGTCGACAAAGACCCGGGGCAAGCCATCGCCTAAATCGCTCCAACAACTCATCCCGCTGCATGCTGCCACGAGCTTTGGAGATCTACGATGAGAGACGGTGAGATAGAGACGGAAGGGCTGCGAATGTTTGAAAACGCGGGATCTGCTGGTGGGTTATGGTTGGTATGCACAGTGCAGCTTGGTACAGCATCCTGGTAAAGCTGATGACAGTTCTTTTGCTCCTTTGGTCTTTTTCAACTGGTCGTCAACTTTGACGCCTAGGAATCCATGGTGGCTAATACGGTTTGACATTTCCGTGTTGTCTTGATGTCCATTCGCCTGGAAACGTTTCTCTGATGTCCAAGAACTTGATGACGTTTGCTTCGCTAATCGGTATTTTACCAAGGCCAATACGATGTCGTAAAGTTGTGGCGTGTGCAGTTTGGACCAACGACACCTGATTAATATCTCCTCAGAACTCTCTTGCGCTAATTCCTCCAGAGGCAAAATGGACCAAAATAGGATCCTCTTGAAATCTGCACTAACCAGGGTGAGAATAGTTTCGAGGTGCGACGGACGCGTCTACCAAGTCCATATTCGTGAAACTTGATAAAAGTGTCGACGGTTGACGATTTCTGGGTTTTTCATCCAGTCCGGATGTATGCGCACGCCGGAGGCGTGGAAGGTGAGTGAGAGGTGATACATGGAGGTTGGGTAAAGCCAGAGGAAGAAAGCATTTCGCGTAGCCTGGAGGAAAAGTCTTCGGTTTATTTCAGTTCGATTTTTCCAGTGTCGCCGCGTCGCCCTGACGACAATTCGCAGGCGCGGCACTCCTCCCTATTGCCTACCGCTGTATTTGTATACACGTGTGTACGTGTACACGTAGACGGTTATACTTGAGGGGGTGGTTTAGTTTAGGGTGGAGGGTGGTAGAGGAGCTACTATACAGTGTTCGTCCCCGGTAGAGAGTGCTCTCGCTCGGTCCTCAACCCACTCATCGGCTGCAGGCACCAGCAACGGCATCGTTGCAGCCAACGCTATTATATTCCCTCTTTCGTTCTCTACTCTTCTCTCACTCTTTCTCTCTTTCTCTCTTTCTCTCTTTCTCTGTCCCTCCCGTGCTCTCCTCAATCGCACGCCCCCACTGGGTCCTCTTCTACACATCCGCGTCTATCCGTCTCTGCGTTCTTTCGACGCAAGGCTGTCGGTTTCGAACGAGGGAACAAACGACCAAACGGGTTACGCCCAGATGCGCGCATCGAAGCCTGGTCAATACACGCAGGAGTGAGACCGAGATAGGACATTTTCCCCAACCCTCGTCAGCTATCAGGATGGTGGAGCTACCCCTTCATGATTCACAGGCTGCAATGTACACACATTGACATCCGTACTGTCCTCTACCACGGATGATGCTGTACTCAGTGAGGGCGTATACGCGGTGGTCTACCTTGATCCCCCTTGCCCCTTCGTTCAACGATTCCACTTGGTGAAAGCAACCGACGCAACGGCCTGTGTACCCTACGGTGCGTATATTGGTTGCGATACGGAAATCGCAGGCCCACCTACATGGACGCGTAGGAAGGTACGGGAGAAGCCTGGAGGAGGGGTGCGATCCGAGTTACAGGCTGAGGCAACCCCAGCAGAATCGAGGACCGCGTAGTGGAGCGAAGAGGACCACCCGCCGCCCCGATCCGATTGGAAATCTATTCCCACCCCTTGAAGTCGAAACTCGACCTATCGGAGACTTCGGTTCGGCGTTATTGAGTCTGCGCGTTGTACACTTGGTTTAAGCTCCCCTTTAGCCCTCCCTTCACCCTCCCTTTGCGTTCTCCGATCCTCTCGATCCTCTCTCTTTCCTCCCCGCTTGAATTACTGCCACCGACCTTCACCTCCTCCAACAACACCCCGTACGAACCGACTCTACCCGCTTCCTGTACTTCCTCCCGATCACGATGGCGTTTCCTCTCCTCCCTCTCGACTAAACCCCTCTCTTCCGTACGACCACGTACTCCCACACGTAGTCCTCTATCTCTTTTATCTCACTCTCGACCATCCCACGAGGTTACTCTACAACGCGCGCACCGGGAGAGAACCTGCATCAAGCCGCCATCGCGAAAACGCATTCTTTCTTCGATAAAAGTTTCATAGGCTACTCTCTACCACTGCAGAGTCTCTATCCTCCCTCTCGGCCTGTATACGGCTCTTCGTGCACTTCTCGAGAGACTTTCTGACCGTTCACCATAAATGCCACCGGATAAAATAGATCCATTGTTAACCGTGGAACGAGCCCTCGTGGAAGAACGAGAATGCTTAGGCACTCTCGGGAAAACGGAAATGGCACTCAGCATTTTTTTGTCCTTTTTTTTTTTGAATATTGTATCGCATCACTCGCTGGTACTCGGGATGTGAAAAACAGCTTGATTTTTTGTAACGCTCCGTCGTTCCATCAATCTAGCTAATGGCGCGTATGAATGTTTCAAAACCCAGGTTCGTTTACCGTTACTTTTCCGGATTATCCTATTATCAGCGTGATGTTTCAAGGTGAATTTGTCACGTGACGAAGATTGCCACGGATATTTCGAAAGGACATCAAGAACGATGATTACCGTAAATATCGTTGTCTATTGATCGTAAGATTTTCAGCTGGAATGTCTTTCCTAACGAGGCGTTGATCCGGTTGCGTTCGCCATGTGAATCTCTCAGAGATGAAAGCTAGTTCTCTATTGGGTCGAGAAGTAATCATCATTCCAGGGTTACCATATAGCCTGCTGGTTATGAAGACTCCAAACCAGAATAGCGTTAGAAGTGAAATACCTCGTGGTACCAGGTCACGCCTGGACGCAGATCCTGGAAGGATAAGAGCTCCGAAGCAGCGACTTTGCGTAATGAGTAAAACGTGTATCGAGTGTTCGAAGCTTAATGCGCATAGGGTGTTTTCCAACCGACCGTAACGTCTTTTCCAGAGCCAGGGTTCCGTCCTTCGTCGCGATGGTGAACGGTGTTAGATATTTCGACAATGGCCAAACTGATGGTTTCATCGGAGTAAACTTCTTGGCTTTGCTCGAGTGCCATACGAGCTAAATAGCCAACGGGACCATTGAAGGCTTCTGTACGTTAGACTCTCACGAATCAGAAATCCAGGTCACGAATAAAGAGGACTCTGGAACCTAGACACCTAATGGAACTTGTCTAGGCTTTGAATCGTCATTGGGTGTTCCTAGTCCCTAAGCAAAATAGGCCTGAGGAATTTGGGTGTACGCGGAGGTCCAGAGCAGGGTTGATGGTGTACAGCTTGGCGAGAAAATGTCGGCTTGGTAAGAGCGTCACAGAGGCCGGCCATTGCTTCGATAAAGCCTCGTATCGCCGGTCGAACGACTAGGAGTTGAGGAGAGAACAAGGCGAACCGGTGGTTGGAGTAGGAGTCGAGGATACCGATAAAAAGGAAGTGGAAGCTATTTCTCTTTCTCCCTCTTCACTGGTTGGTCCTCTCTGTCTCATCGGATTTCCATCGGTGTCTCTCTTTTTCTCTCATTCGCCTACATCCGCTTTTCTCCTTTCGCGCCGGTTCCACTTTCACCCGGCAGAGGTAGACGGTAGCGACAAAGAGAGGTGGCGGTGGGCGCGGATGGGTCGGATGTTGGGTACCGTACTTCCATCTACAGATATACAACCTAGGTAACAATATCGACGTTTTTACGTAACAAATCAGTCGTGACTGCGCTGGTGCGGTTGGAGAGGAGTGTGCTCTGAGAGAGGGGTGTTTGGGGGTGCGAGAGGTCGAACGACCAATGGGAGAACGAGCCGATACTCGATACCCGATCGCTTCATAGGTTCCCGGAGGCAACCCCCGTTCAACCCTGTCGGTGAAGCGAGAGTCCAATAGCCAGATGGGAAAAAGCGTTGGTCGAAGAGGGGTTGGCTATGGGTGAGGGAAAGAGGGAAAAAAAGGTGGAGGGATGAAGGATACGGGAAGAGATACGAGCGGAGGAGACGAGAGGGAGAGAGTAGCATTGAGGATCCTAAGGGTGGGAGACGTTTCGTTGGACTGAGGAAGATAGATAAAAGCGAGTGAAACGACGTCGACGACGACGACGACGACGAGAGGGAGCTGTAGAGCATCCTCTCCAGCAGTATCGCTGCGAACGACACCGGCGCCAAGGGTGGTGGGAGCTTCCACCGCTGTAGGAAAGAAGGAGAGGAGTGCGCGCGCGGGGTGGCTTGCAGAGGCGATTGCACGGGCCAGCCAACCACCCCATTCCTCTTTCCATCCATTCCATCCTTCCCTCCGCGCCCTTCCTCTCACCCAGCTCAGGCAATTCGTCGTTGGCTTCGCCATTTTTTATTCGAACCTCGACCGTCTCCAGCCAGCGTCATCCCCCGAGCTTTACGTGTCTTTTCCACTTCGAATACGACGAAGAAAATCTTCTCCCGGAAAGCATTCGGTTCGGGGGAATGTGGATATTATTGGAAATGTTCGTTGGGCGTGGTACCCTCGCCGATTCGTTGGCTATATTCAAATCCACCTTTCATTGGGTTATCATCGAGAGGTTTTTATCAAATCCTCTATTGGATCATTCTTGGTCCATTTCTCGATATAAAACTCAGGTCCAATGATTTTCTTCCATTTTTTTTTCAATCCTTGTCGACCACATGATTGAAAGAGGGAGACAGAGTTGATCCAAAGCGTAATACGAGACGTCGTCCTGCACTCCTGCTCCATACGCTTTTCTCCATTTCTCTCAGTTGGAATTTACGAGCTCCGGCGGAAGGCTGAGTGCCTCGCCACGGGTTTATTCCAGAAACGAATTCATATTACGCGTACCGAGAGCCAGAGAGAGAGAGAGAGTCGAGGCAACTCGATCCCGATACGCGACGAGGTGATCCTGGATACGCCCGGGCTGGATGACGATGACGAGGACGAGAATCAGGCACAGCGTAAGAGGAGGATGCAGGACGGTTAGAGATGTGAGAAAAGAGCGGGTCGTGATGGGAACGAGGGCAAAGGCGCGAGGGTAGGATGTAGCGTTTTAATCTATAGCCTCAACCTCCTCCACCTCTTCCACCTCCTCCTGCACCCTCCTACCGTCGGCGCCGTTATACATCGCTCTCGCCCTCTCGCGAAAAGTGTAAGAGAAGTTCTCGCCCTCTTACTCATCCCCGTTACCATATATGTCCGCCTTTGTTTTCCTTTTCCCGTGTTTCCGACCGGCACCTACAACCCTCGCGCTTCCCACCTCTCCGCTCGGATTATAATCAACCCTTTTATCCTAGGCTTTGCATGTCGCTAATTTCCATAATTACACAGACGCTAAAATCACAATATCCTACGGTACGAGAGTGTCGAGGCGTCCAGTAGAGTGGGAATGTACGTGTGAGAATCTCCGACGCGATATAACCAACCCAAACCACCCATCAACGAGCATAGTCCAAGCATCGTAGACTCTTTCATTGCGACACGTACGTGAAGGCCCACCATTCCAGCTGTTGTCCTTCGCGAAGTGGAACTCCATGAGGATAATTTTCCAGAGGGTTCATAGGGTTGATGGTGAACCCTTGGAGGTAGGGGATGATGTATCAAGTATGAGCGGTACATAGGTGCTGTACCAGCGAGCCAGGATGACTCGAGGTAGCCGAAGCTAGCGCATGTTTGTGCACTCGTATCCGCGTGGACGAGCATGGAAGTGCTTGGATAACCGGCCCGAGTGACAAGGTACCACCCTCTCGTCCACTTGGACCCTCCGCTCCTTCTTCCCCTTCTCTTTCTCGCACTCCTTCAACCACCCGACGAATCTATGTCTCTCAGCGGATATTTTTGAAAGCGAGCCAACTCTCGGGAAAGTGGGCTTTGAAAGTATCTCGATAAAAGGCTCCGGATGAGCTTTGAAGGCGAGATGAAGCTGACACACGCCTCATTTGCAGCACACATTGCTGGAGGCCTCGTACGAATGCCAAAGTGGCAAAGTTCTCTGGGAAGCTTGGCTAAAACTCGTAAGTAAAAACGACCACGAGGAAGGGTAGGTTGTAGGCATCAGCGAAAGTGGAGGATCTGAGTTTGGAGCTGAGCTCCAAATGCTAATGCGACGACCGTTGATTGGAAGATGATCCAATAGCTGTTCAATCCGAATGACGAACACGTTTGATGGTTCGTGTTTGAACCTCGGGAAGGTTGCGAGGTCCTTAACCTGGTTGGCGCGGTACGAGGACGATAGCGACAGGAGAGCAGAGAGCCATCATAGTTCTGTCGTCTAGAGGAACGATAGCTATACCTACCTCGTCAGCTCTTGCGCGCCACGATCTATCGCTAGGCGGGGGGGTATCCATACACGAGGACTCGGCTAGGCGACTGGGGTTGACTTTTCTCACTTTAACCTCGCGAGATGCGATGTTTGGCTTCGGGAAAGTGAGAAAGACGGTACAGGGTCTGGCGAATGGTCACGAGAGTGAAAGAGGGATAGATCGAAAGAGAGAATGAGGATGAAGAGATGGAGAGAAGAGAAGATAAAGAGAAGTGAGGGGATGGATGGGGGGAGGCTGTGGGTGGGTTACTCCGCTGGGGCTGTATCGAGCGGTGCTCCCACATACATCTATCTCCTCTCGTTCCTCCCTTTCTCGCCTCTTTCTACGAGCCACCCACGAACCCCTTTTTGCCTCCTTGCTTCCCCAGCCTTTCTCACGCTGCATCCCTCTTGCCGGCCGCACGTCGTACCTCCGGCTTTTCCCTCTTTCTCTCTTTTCCCTCAGACAGCATTCGTAGCCTTCCACTGGCACCCCTTCTCTACCCCTTTTCCTACCACCACCAGAAACCACCTCAGCTATACGCGACTATTCCTCCTCCGTCTTTCACTCCCTCTCGCGTAACCCTCCCGACTCCCTTCTCCGGCAACCGAGCCGCTACACCTACCACTCTCTTCAGCCTCTCTTACACACCAGACGCTCCCGTTTTCCCTCTTTCCCTCCTTTCAATTCCGCTCACCCTCTTCGTCCTCCACCTCACCCTCGTTCCTCTTCTATATACCCGTACACTTTTTCTTTCGCCTCCCACACCAATCTCCAACCCTCCTATTCGTTCTTCGACTTCAACATTTTACTCTGGCGTTGCTTCGACCTTGCTCAGGTACAAAAAGTGTCTCGATGCAACCTATCAGCTTATCGATCGGTGATCTTCGAAGATAACTCCATGATGATGATGATGATGAAGACTATTTACTGATGGATGAGAATGCTGATTAAAGCCTAGCTCTGCGCAACTAAATGCACGCTTCTTCTCGAAAATGCTTCTACAATGTACAAATGTACACTGAGAAGAAACGGATATACGTCGTCACAGAAATTTCACCGATGCTCTCCCCCCCAGAGTTGCTTGGAAACTTTAGATATTCGACTAGGGCGAGAAGCGAACATCCGCCGAGAACACCAAGCCGCGATAGGAATATTCAAAGTACAAGGTCACGCGCCCAGTCTAATTATCAACTTTTGCGCTTCGATAGAACCACCCCGGAATTTCCGTGACGTCAACGACCCTTCCACGTTTATTTACAATCTCTGAGAGATCTTGAAAAAAAGAGCTGCGTTATCCAGCAGGTCATCCCTGATGGATTCGACAACTGGCAGGTGATCCGGACAAGTTGGGGCAGAAGTTTGGTACGGCGAACGCCGTATCATCTGGAGGATCGATGCGACGAGTATTTCCAGCAGAAAATGTCCAATAGTTGGTAGCATCCCCTACCTGGGTTGCTCCGGTATAGACTCGATTAGAAGGCAACATATGTATATATATATATATAAATGGGAATTTCTTGCGATACGATACAGGAGTCTTGGAAAGGAGAAGAGGGTCGTTGGGGGTGGTGGAGCGGGTCGTCGAAGGAGGTTGCGCGGGCGGATGAAACGCACGAGGGGGTGGTTGGCGACCGGGGGAGGGATCGAAAGAGTAAGAGAGAACGAAGTAAGCAACGGGTAGGAAGGAAAAGACACGAGATGGAACCAGAAGAGGTTGAGTAGGAGTTGTATCTTGGAGACTTCGCACTGTATCTTGAAATGAGTTTTGTTGGATCAATAAGTTCCACTATAAGAACACACGCTCTGTCTCTCTCCTTACTCTTTCCATCTTTCTCTATACCAGTCTCTCCTCGGTTCTGTATCCGTGTGTATTGGCGTTTTCGCGTTCGTACACTACCGTTATATCCGTATTTATCTGTGCCGGCAAATAGATACACACTAGCGGCTTTTCCATCCACCCCCTGCCACCACCAGCTTTCACCAATACTGCAGTCGTACTCCAATACAAACGGCCGATACGGCAGATACCCTTGTGGGTATCCCAGACTATGCACGAATAGAAGAGGATAGTCGCTACAAGCATTTCGTGATGAGTCGAACTCAATCTCGAACGGGAGATAGGATCCAGGCACCGTTGTGCCGCTGCGGATGCTCCCGAAACCTCGTGGAACTTTCTCAACGGCTAAACCGCGTGTGCAGGTTTAACTCTCATTCCCTGTACACGCCACTCCAAACGGTCCAAACCCAATACCGCCTAACCCGTTTCGCCCGCACTGCGGATTCATTCCGATCGCGCGATCACGAGCCGTAAACCCAAACATATACCAAACGCCGTCATCAACGAAAGTTGATGACGGCGTTAAAGATCCAAATATTTGATTCTTTCCAAACGATGATACACAGCCTGGATGATGCCAATCAATCTCTGTTTGGATTTTCAACCGGATCATTGAGAACTACCCGCAAACCCAAACAGTCATCAACGAACATTCCGTGTTCTCCCAGCCGATAAAAATCCAAATCTTCGATTCTGTCCAACCGATCATAAGCCTGGTGCCGATTCCCTGCCGATTTTAGTTTACAACGGATCATCGATACCGGCCCAAAGAGCTTTCCCATCTGGCTGTACCCAATTCACAGCATTGTCGTTTGTATCCAATAAGACAGTCCGATAATGTACAGTCCTACATAGCCTACCTAGGCCTTCCTCACACAAACCCTCCTCCAGGTTTTACCTAGACCCACACCCACAAAAACTACCTCGATCGTCTGCTATTGGAGTCCGTTTGCCTCTCGGTTGGAACATAGGCGCGAGTTCATCTCCGCGTGCAGCCAGAGCCGATTTACGTCTATGTGCAGGCCATTCGAGAAAATGGGAACTCTCACCGATACGTGGCAGTTTCATACAGCGATACTACACCGAACCTGGTGGCTGCACTGTCGCAGTGAAACTCCCAGATAGGGGGAACAATTGCTATCGGCCGGTAACAAATGCGAGGCAAACCTGCGCATTCAATGCATACACCTCTCTCTTTCGCATTCTCTCATTTTCTCTTTCTCTCTCTAATATAAATGTTCGCTCCCTCTTTTCAGCCTCCACGTTCATTTCCTTCGTTTCAGCAGCCTCGTTGATACCGCCTTCGTTTGTGATCCAGCCACCGTTCTCCGACGACCCGATCATTATCATACCCGATTAAAGTAACCCGATTCGTACGCGACGTCACGCTATTTGACTCACCCATTTTGTCATGATGGATTTTGGTCCATCATAAGAATGAGTTGGATGGATCATGAGATGGATCGATGGATGGATCATGAGATGGATTTTGGCCCATTTGGTCCATTTTGGCAGAGTCCTGATAACGCAATCATTAAGCGTCCCACCATCTGTCTTCGATCTTTTCGTTCATGGCAGTTCTGAAATTAAACAAACCCTGCTTTTCGGCAACTTTTCAAGCCGTTGCTTCACAACTTAAAAACAGTTGTCACGTGAACTAAAAAGCAAGAGGGCGCCAATTTAGGTAAATCCTCAAAGTTAGAAATCCTTCCACAGAATCATGTCTAGTTTCTACTAGAATTCGTACTTTTGGTTTTTTCGTACTTTTGGTTTCTTATTTCCACTGGAATTCGTACTTTTGGTTTTTCGTCGTTTTTTTCTGGTTTTCTATTTCGATGACTGATGAAATTCGTGGTGTTGTAGCAAAGGGCCCTGGAATATCAGGATTCCCGTGATCTCGAGTCCGAGCACGCCTTGCCCAAAGCTTTTTTTTTTATACATAAACATAAATATCTAAATCTCCGAGTAGCCAGGGGGCGAAAGAGATGAAAAAAGAATCATATAAGAAAAATACGGAGAAAAAGAGAGATACGAAGAGTCGGTGGTGCTGGGGTCTCGCACTCGCTTTGTGCGAACAATCTCTCGCGATAATCAGCGTCCTCTTGTGTCTCTTTTCTGACTTGTCACGTATGTGTGCTCTTCTTTTTTTTTTTTTTATA
>JAPYZJ010003675.1:0-27904 GCA_030522765.1 Ophioninae sp. B BG-2022a | reverse complement strand
TATTCCATAAAAAACTAAGTTTTACGTTGAGCGACTTAGACATTCTGTTGGAGAAACGTTTTTCTACTAGATTTTGAAGGTAATTATGCAAAAACTTTTCATAGCTATATATATTTTGGTTTGGTTATACATTCTTTAATATTTGTAATATGGCCCCCTCACATTGTTCCTATTATGGTCCCGGGGGGCCATATTACATGTATGAACGATAAGTATATCATTTCTGCACTTAGCTAGTCTTTTTAATTCCGTTCCGTCAGTACATCCAGTGGTAGCTCTGAAAGTAACGCAGTCATAGAAACTGACTCTAAATGTGACGAGCACTATGACAGTTCAGATAGGATACCTGAAAATTTAGATACGAGCTGCATATTTCGAGCTGCATATTTTGTGAAGCCAGTTATTCTAGCGACATACGTGGTGAAGAGTGGATTCAGTGCCAACCTTGCAATTCATGGGCTCATACAGCCTGTGATATGATTTTTGCCGTTAAGTTGAATTAAAGTCCAATACATTTCATTTTGCCCCCAGGAGACCATATAACCCTCACCTAATCTTAAATTGCGAAACTTTTGTTTTCAAGAATAAATTAAGTTTTTGATTATTCTGTTGTCATTTTATTTATTCTACAGTTAGGCATGCATGAGTCAATAAGTAAGGATCACTATGACGTATTTGCTTTATTTGTAAGTGTAGTACTTTTTACATGACGGCTCAAAAACAAATTAGGGGGCCACATTACCACCTTCTCCTCTACTAATTAAAATAGCTCAATTAATTCAGTCCATTCATACTTTCCGATCTCTACAATGTTTAAGCCTCATCCTTGGTTTGTGGGAATCCCCCCCTCCCGATTGCCTCAACAAGGTCCTTTGAAGAGCCTTACCTTTACGAGATACGCCTTGTCAATTTTCCACCGGGTGACGTCGTATTCGAGAAAAAAGATTTGCCACCGAACATAGCTCAATTCGTTTTCATCTGTAGTCCTTGGTTTCCGGTGCGTGTTAGTGAACATTGGTGAAGCGAACAGCAAGCTACGTGTGCCAGTGTCATGACTGGGACCCCATTCCTACTCGTCCTAGCAGAAGGACGAATGAAGATCTTTGGACAGGGTTTAGTGTCCCTTCTGGTGTTAGACAAGGGCCATTCCTGTCTCCGGCTCTTCAACCATCAATGTATTTCGTATATACAATAATAATAGTAGTAATAATGATAATACTGATAATAATGATAACAATAACAAGCACGTTAGAGACCCTTGCAGGCAACAAATGGAGGATATCTTCTCGACACTTTTTGCCGTTCCTCCGTTGCGTCCTTTGTTCGGGGGTTTTCGCCCCTCGCTGGACCTGAATACGTCAGTGGCACACGATTTCATCCGAGTGCTGTATCTCATTCCTTTCTTTCACGTTCACCCCCCGTCGCTGGTTTCATCGTTTCTCGGCTCGTACTCATACCGGCGTCTCTCTGGTGTGTGACAGGTCGCCCAAAAAATTCGAATCGAATACATCGTTCTTCGGTCATAATCGTGGCTCCCCTTTTGTATCTACGATTTCCCGGTATCATACCCGGGCACCCTCGCGCCGCGGTTTTTTTCCCTTCTCTATCCTTTCTTGCTTCGCTCTCACGGCCTCTTTTACCCTCTTTTTCGTTTGCCTGTCTTAACTTTCCGCAAGTCTCTCGGTCGATGATCCCTTTCGGTCCATGCGAAACGCTCCGCCCCTCTTTACCAACGGTTTCCTATTTTCGCGATTTCCGGCTGGTCACGAGGATCACCCGGCGAAGTCCGTTTCGATTTTCGCCCGCCCATGCGTATTAATATTATATTTAACGCGCATAACGTGACCAGGAGAATAGGATCGTGCAGATGCGCCGCCACCCCCCCCCCCCCAAACTCCCCCTGTTTTACCTTTTTTTTTATTGACTCACTCATTCGGAATCCCGGTCCAGCCAGATATCACCTTCGAGGTAACTAGAAAGGTGAACAAGCTCTGCGGTTGCACGGAAAAACCGGTAATTTTATTTGCAAACGAGATAATTTTCAAAATCGCGATTGAACTATTTAAAAAGGCGTAACGCATCATCGGAAGTAGACTTAAACGAATCAGGGAGCTATGTATTAGTTGTAGTAAAAAGAAATCCATTTTTTTGGAGCCAAACAATCACAAAACTGTCGCAGAATGTTCAGTACGAAATCTCATCTTTCTCACGACATCTGGTGTAACCCGATCGGACTTTTACAACCCGAGATACAGATATCTAAAATCATTCATTGGAAAAATCATGGAGTTCTTTTTACTACACCTAGTATGATATGCTGTCTTTAGGCTAATGGTACTTTCCAAGTTTTTTTTCTGTTACAACCGCTCATTAGTAATTATGAAGAAACTACTCGACGTTTAATTGAAGTTTAATTAGAGTTGATTGAAATTAATTAAAGTTTCCATCGTTGGAACGCAACGAAAATTATTTCTGTTTTCCCAGTTCCTTAGTTTCGTTACTATCCAGAATCATATATGCCAGATGTGTCGTAATTAGCTAAATAAAAGTTCGAAAAAGACATAAAAATAGTTTTCGTCGCATGGCAACGATGTAAATATGATCGAGCAAAGATTCAGCGTAGCAAAATTTGTCCTGGAACCTTCACCTTTCACGCCCAAAAAATTCATGCGAGACTACCCCCTACCTATGTTACACGTTATTTTCATCCCCTCACTAGCGCGTGTTCCTACATAATTTAACCATACGAGATGGCTACTGCACGAAAGCTTGTTCGCGCTTTTTTTTCTCGCTCGTTCTTTATGCGATTGGGTCTGACGCTCTCCTTCTCTGTTTCTCTCTCTCTCTTTCTTTCCCTCTTTATCGCGCATGTCGATCGACGATTGGGTTTCCGGGTGCCTGAATGAAACTCTCGCCCGATCGAACGTGACACCCTCTCGCTCTCATTGTCCGAGGCCGCTTTCATTCTGCCGTTTGAGTGACGGATCAAACGATCCGGTATGGCTCGAGAAAAAAAAAGAGAGGGAAAAAAAAGAACGATCGCTCCCCCAATGAGAAACGAAATAAACAATGTTTCACAAACTGGCAGCGCGGCGTTGCATCAATTTTAATAGCTTTTTGTTCTTTCTTTTCGTTCTTTCGACCTCGATTCGTTCGTAGGTGGTAATCGTCCGTGCTTCGTGAAAGAAATTGATTAACGAGTATTGATTAACGCTGACGTGAAACTCGATAGCACCCGATCGATTGCCCACCTTTACACGGGCTTTCGAAATTTATATAAATTCCAGAACGTCGATCGAAATTCTTGGATGCGCGCCGAGTTCGTTGACGATACCGAAGCTTTAACGAAGAGACGTAAATTAATCCCGGAGACACGCTTTGTGTACGGATCGACGGGCAATGTGATATCCTCTTGGATACTCCTATGTGCTTTATCCGATGGTGTACGAACCTGTCGCTATAACCGATCTCATTAAAATCCCTCTTGAAGTTTACCCGGATAACGAATTTTCCATGCCTCTGCATTATTGTAGATTGTTTGAGAAACTTTCCTTTTCATTATTGAGAATCATTAATTCATAACCGTTCAATCGATAAAATATTTCGGGAAAAACTTTCGCTGTGCTGAAAGGATTCAGCCGGACGTTGAGTAACATGACTCTTGAGTTACGTCACAAACGAGAGGGTCATAAAAGCAAGGAGTGTTTTTTTCATTGCTAGTGGATAAGACAAGGGACCGAGGACCAAGAATCCTAGGTGAGCCACCTGGGTGACTAATCACGATATCACCAGTCTGAAAACTCTTCATTGAATTTAATTGAAGTTGTATTTCAATCAACAGTTTTCGTAATTTTTAATGAGGTTTCCATATTTTCAATAAAAGTTTTCATTATTATTGACTATACGATTTATTTTGTGCAATTGTAAATTATACTTGCATTTTCGAATGTCTACATTCCACAATTCATATGAAATAATTAATGTAGTTATAACTGGTATATTTGTACAATTACCAATTGTAATTGTAATTGTAAAAGTCTACTAATCAGCTCACGCATTGTTACATTTACCATTCTGAAGCTGATTAAAGCTACCATTGTGTAATCCTGGGACTCCAGACAATTCATTTTCCTACAGCAAAAAAAATGCAAATCTTGAAAATTTAATAGACAAACAAATTTAAAATGAAACACAAGCATATTAAAAAAAAGGAAAAATATGTCGAGTTCTGTTATAGAATATAAATGTTGGTTGTTAAAGCAGGATTAGTATTTAGATGAAATTCGAAAATTTTTTGTCATTCTGCGGCACTAAATTGACTGTCCCGCTGCAATAGACTTCATAATTGTTTAGTTCAGAATAAACGATTTTCACTGGCAGTTTGTAATTTTCTTCCATTGAAGAAAGATTGAAGAAGAAAAAACCGCAGTTTTGTGCGGTAAATACCTTTTCGCCTGCTTTAGTATATACAGTGTGTACTATATGTATTTGGGACGTCACGTAACAGTCTCTCAGTTTTCCTTTCAGTAAATAGATTTCTTCGAGCATCCCCTCTGTATCGTGTACACGTAGACGTCTCTATATAAATGCATTTACAAGAAAACACATTTATCAAAGATTACTTCTCGAGTCATTGCTTCAGAGACCCGATTTTTCGTCTCGTGCCACACTCTATGCCTTCCTCGTCATTCAAAGTCACATCATACACTTATGTATAAAGATATAGACGAATATAATGTTTCTTTATGTCCGTGATAAAAAACAAATGCGAGCATGACGAGCAGTTGTTATTATCGGTTCAATTTTTGTTCTCATCATCGCTCCACCATCATTATATATGAATCACATCAGGCAGTAGAGAAAAAGAGTTTGGATACCCCAGGGTACGAAAAAAGACCAATTATAACTGATTTATTCGATCGTTCGAATATACTGTAGCAAAAACTGATAAACGGCGAGACAATCGGGCACCCGTGGAGAAAATTGACGGCACATCTCTCATAAAAGTAAGCCATTAATGGCTCTTACAGGACCAGCTTTGGACGTTATAGGCACCGACCGGTATAGATAACTTGGACTGAATCGGTTGTGGTATTTTAATCACTAAACTCGATTACTCGATAAATAATAAGAATGGGATAAGAAAACGTAAGGAATTTGAAAATTTGCTATATTGTATATTTACGAATCTTTGAAAAAATGACTTACCTACTGTTCTTATTGGCTTTATTCATACATGGATGCCAGCACGTATGATTGAACAATCCCTTCCATCTTTTTTAGATTTTTATAGTAACTTATTTTTGCTGAATACTTTTCACAGGAAAAGTTATTTCTTCCGAATCACACACGTACGTATGTTCATTGAGGGGGATATCTTATCACTATGGTTTCCACGAGTCATCGTTCAGGCACCCCCGAAGTCTTTGAAGTCCTGGCTTCAACCCGGTAGGGACTGAGTTTTTGAAATTCAAATTTTGTGTTTTTATCTTTAAATTTGGGTTGTATGATGACCAGTTAATATGATGATGACAAGAAAAACTTCAAAATTTCCCAATTTTGAGTTGTAGACTGTTGCCATATGGCAACGTTAGGTTTGTAGTTTTTGATGTATGATCCGTAAATTAAATTGGCTACTCACGTTGCCAACACAGCAACGCTAGTCTTTAATGGGTTGATGGTCCTCAGTAGCAAAGTATGACCGGTCACTACAGGAGCCTAATAAAATTTGGAAAGCTGAAGAGTTGCTCATAAAAATCTGTGACTGTATAATCATAAATACATTTGTCTTTGATTGGAATCTAGTCTCTTTCGTTACGACTGGATAGTTTGCTAGGAGGGCGTCACGTATACGAAGTTTATCCCACATCTGTTAGAAATCAAGATTCATTGAGTCGTTCCTGAGAAATCTGTAAATTTCAAATGATAAATCGAACGCAAGGTTACCCCTTAATAGAATCGGAACACCCCGACAACCATCGTATTGGGTTTCGGATGTGTAGAATTGGGTGTTGTTGTTCGCCTCGGAAAAGCCAAATGGAGGGATTCCTCGGCTTTTGTTGGGAGGGCTATCACGAAATCTCATGTGGCGAATCAGAAAACTCCTTGTTCATTGTGCAGCTTAGCAAGAGGGGCATACCAGACTTCCGGGCATTTTCCGTCGACTTTTCGGGTCGTCGGAGAACGACCAGAAAAGAACACATGGAAAAAGGCGAAAGGAACGAAAGGGACAGGCACAGAGAAAAAGAGAGGGTGTGTGTGTGTGTGTGAGTGAGGATTCCAGCATGGAAAGGGGAAAGGCCAGAGAAACGGGAAAGCGTTACGATCATTATCGATGTTTGCGTCACGGTCGATTGGTCAGCGGTAGTGAATGGAGCCGTTCGTGCGAGCCATTGAAGGGTTGGAAGGTTGCATACGAATATCTCCATCCCGGTGTGTATCGGTACACCACGTGTGTATTTATACACCCACATTCCCTTCCCCTCTGTACAGTCAATATGCGAATTAACGCAGCTTGGAATACACCAACAACAAAAAAGAAGTAGACATCTGCAGAGGGTAAAAAAAAAGGAGGCCAACAGACCAGGTGGTGGAGTCTTATGCGCGAAAAAGATCTAGCGGTCCTTTGCCTTCCGGACCATCTTCCGTTTCGGCCCCTCCAATGATCATGGCCATTACCAAAAATGCATTCAAAGTCTTGGCTTCATTCCCGGACGTTTGGTCGGCGAACCGCAATCCCGGTAACTCTAGGCCTCTGCCATGCTATTCCGCTATACGTAACCTTGAAAATCCTTCAAAGACCTGGTTGCCCAAATGTCACTCCGATGCACTGTTGTATTCAATAACAACTGGAACATCCAAACCAACTACTGTTCCAGAATGGAAAACAATTATTTTTATTGCAGATGAATGTGCATTTACCTACCAATTTACGATTATGTAAAAGCATGCAAAAAGGTATGTCTCTAGCCTGGTCAATGAGTCATCTCCAGGTAACCTGAATTGAAAACATAAACAAATTCTTACATCCTCAAGATCCATTTTCTCTTCATTTGGCAGAAGTTCCTAAAACATTCCCGAGTACCAAAACGTGAGATAGAACGTTGCGTTTCTCGACTACGTGCCAATGAGTCCTGTTGAAGTAAGACATAAGTACAAGTTCCGTCGCGATTTCGCGAAGCATAGATTCGGGGTTGGGACGAATGGAAGCTCGTGGTTCTGTCGTTGTCTCTTTCCTGGGAATCCCGTGCTTTATGCAGTGTGTACTGCGCTAGAATACACCTCCCCCCGTTCCCTCCTCCTTTTCGTCGTATACCACGATACACGTATATACACTTTTGTACGTGTGGGAACCGAAAAACTACAGGACTATCTTTCTCTCTCTCTCTCTCTCTCTCTGACTCTCCTCTCGTGCCATGAATCTCGGGCTTCCCGGCGCGTAGAGAATTACGGCTCTCCCTTATTTATAGTTATCGCCTTTTAAAGCGTATTTTCTGGCGGCTCGGGTGAACGCGGCTGGGCTATATGCTACTGGATGGCTGTATATACCCGTTGAAAATTTAATACCCACCCCCGTAGCGGTTGGTGCGACCCCAAGCTTCGGATACACGCGCGCGCACACTCCCATTGCTGCACACAGAGAACATTTTCTGCGACAGGATATCACTGCTGACGATCTCCACAAAATCCCGGAAATCGAGATTCTCGCCCGGTATACATAGGTATGCCCGGCAATACATCATCCTCTTGACATTCTGAGCCTATCACCCCGCTTCCACACAGAGTCACCCTCTCGTTGTAACGTTCGACTTCCTCGGACAATGTTCCTCGTCACGAGGATAGAACTGCGCTCGATCCACCGAATAAACGCTCTTCTGCGCAGCGAAAATTGGATTTCATCGAATTAACACGTTTTCCTATCTTTCGTGCCAACGGGTTATACCGAATGGATGTTTAAAAATGGGTTTGGGTAGGAAACACGAACTTTGATTGACCAGAAGGCTCAAAATTCCGAAACTACAAATTTCCTGAAGGTCATGCCAGCAAAGGCACGAAATTTGTTTGGGTTTGTTTGGGTCCGTTAGTTTGATTTAAAACTCTTGATTTTAAACAAACCCAAACAAACCCAAAAATTTACAAAATTTGTAGTCTCAAAATATTCAAATTCGGGATTTTGAGTCTTCTGGTCATTCGAAGTTCGGGTTTCCTACCCCACCCCTTCAAAATTGGCGGAATTCTGGGAAATTTGGGAATGGTAGCTCTGATGGAATTATCATTGATGAATTATTTCACAATTTTTTACTCAATCATTTGGCAGTTATAAATACATATTAGGTGTAGTAAAAAGAAGTCCATTATTTTCTGAAGTCAATCACAAAACTGTCGCAAAAGTTTGTTTAGAACGAAATCGCATCTTTCTAACGCCATCTAGTGTAACCCCATTGAACTTATACAACGCGAAATACACATAACTTGAGCCATCTATTGGAAAAATCATGGATTCTTTTTTACTACACCTAATATATGAATTTACACGACGCTCAATTCTGATGGATAAAATATTGTCCAATTAATTATTTTTAAGGTTAGGTAGGGTTTAAGGTAGGAGATGGTCCAGACTTATAAATCCATGATTCGCCCATTTTCGTCCAACTTTTCCTCCAATGGCCCTTTCAGCTTTCGAAACCTGCTCGTTCGTTTTTTTTTTCGTGACTTTCTAACCCTTTGAGGTCTCGAAAAAAGTATTCTTCGCAATAATTCTCGTCAAATCCGATACATAAGTAATACGCAATTACGCGAAGTTACTTTGAAAGAATTCAAAAGAGGGGCGAATGAAGTACCGTAGCGAGGAGAATGAAAGGAAACATTTTGCCTTATAGTGAAAGAGAATAAGAGTAAACACGATGACAATTTTTCAATGTGACGTTTCAAATGTAAGAAGAATAGGGAAAAGCCTTCCTTTCGTATTAACATGTCCATTGCTCGACTTTGAGATATTCCTGGACTCGAAAGTGCCGTCAATGATGGGGCTCGCAATTTTCACGATATCTCAGTGAGAGGAGAGATAAATTTTCCGTACGTCAGAGAGACGCGAGGTAAGTTTGTCGAAATGCAATGTAAGATTATTCAGGGGTTTGAGAAGTCTGGCTTCTCGCTGGAGGGCATCCATGCTGGATGAGTCTTAACCCTCTCGTCTGAATAGATAATTGACGAAATTATCAGAGCCCCCGTGTCCGTAAATACGCGTACAGAACGATCATAGATTATGCACAAGGTACCCCTTTGCATAGACGTCTTGTCTTATCCTTGGGGGACTCCAGATATGCATATGTCATGAACATCGCCGAAGGATCTTTCAACGACGGAGAGTAAAGCTTTGTACCGACCTTATATGACACAAGGAACCCTTTGTACTGAGTATTAGCTATGTATAAGTTACTTGCAGAGATGAAGGTGCAGAGGGATAGAAAGAAAGAGAATCTTTCAGGCAAATCGTTCATTTTGGATCGTCTAGATAAGAAAAGACTACGGAAGAGATTGTATCTATGCTCAACTGGGGATGGGCTTCTGATATGCTTCAGGGTAAGATAAAGTGCCTGGGAACGTCCCAACGGTTCCTGCTTTTTTCAAGCTTCGAAGATTTGAGTAGCCAGTACGATATGGCTTTGAAAAACCCTAGCGCAGAATTTCATGGGTTTGCGCATAAATTTCTCCGAAGCAAAGGAAGTCACCAGAGGCCTCATCCTAAGAAGCTGAATTCCGGTAAAACTCGTTCACTGTCTGCAGAAAATATCGAAACCTAACCTGGCGCTGTAATCGGAAATTCATTTAATCGTACCAGCTGCAAATAGCACGATCGTTCAAAACTGTTTGGGTTAAAAAACGCTGATGATGAACCTCGGTCAGCGAATAACTCGTGTATCTTAATTGAATGAAACGGCGCGGCTTGTAGATACGTATCTGTAGTTATTGAATGGACGTCTATATAAGTACGTTCCTCCTGCGTACCTACAGAAATTAATTTTAATTGCTTGACGTGAAGAATCCTCAGTGCCCCCTTGGCACATACGTTTCTTGCACAATGGATCAGTCCTCCTCGTACTTTATACGTGTTATCCTGTTTCTGTAACCCGCTGTCTTTTCTTCGTCGTATTTCATATCGGTATCTTCTAAACGAATGAAATGTTTGTTTCTCTCTTGTTGCAGAACACTGGTTCAACGCCCAAGCGGATGCAGGTATGTTTTAATTGCACTGAAATACTCGTATTGATGTACTGTATGCATATACCTCTGCGAGTTCATATTTATGTACAAGTATACCCATCAACGCACACATACCCATCCATATATACATATATACAAATGTATATTCAAATATGTATATATACAGGGTGAGTTTAATAACGTGACCATGCCTTTTTTGAGGTACTTGCGCGATGATTTTGGGACTGAAAAAATATTATTTTTAATGGTTTTTCAAGCCCTTTTTGTGACGTCATACTGGTACTTCTCATAGCACGATTGCGACTGAATTGAATAGTTTGTTTCGCCATTTTCGTTCCCAAATATCCACTTTGAGTCGTATATTTACTCATTTGTTTCAGGCTTGTTTCGGAATTTTTTGAACTTTTTTCTCAAGTACTCAGAATGGATTTTTCAATTTTTTTCGCAATGCGTTTTTTCCTTTGCCACAAATTAGTCAACACAAAAAACTAACATTTTTTTTCAACGAGGGCTTGAAAAACCATTAAGAACCATTAAAAAAAGCATGGCCACATTATAAAAAAACACCTTGTATATATCAGTTTACGAGTGATGACACGACGAGATAAAATATTTACTGCTAGCTCGATCACGATGATAATGAACGCGCATGAATACTTGCATTATTAAGTGGCTTGAAAAATACGAAAAATAAAAAAAGTAGCAGGAAACTAAGAATTATAACGAGTGAAACGACAGCTATATTTTTATTCGCAGCCTCTCGAAAAATAAAAAAATAAAAGGGCGGGACGTCTGTTGCGTGTTTAAATTATAATTAATGCACTCTCGATAGCACGAGATCGAGAAAAAAAGTATCCGCGAATAATATTGATAAAGGATTATTGTTTTTAGCGTTTTTCATATCGGTTCAACTGGTCACGTGACTTAACCCTATTTATCTTCGTTTAACGATTGAAACTAATGCGAATTATGATTAACGCAATGGAAAAGAATTTCCGCGTAACCGCGCTCCTAAGTGGAGGAGAAAGGAAGAAAGAAGCTAAAAGGAGAAGAAGAAATAGGCACCTGTGCGCATTCTCGACCCACGCGTGAGCGCGATTTATATCGCCGTATGCATCTCGGTATATTTCAATGATTTATACGATCCGCGTATGTACGATGTACGAATACACCCACCCGCGTTAATATAATGAGAGTCCACGCGAAACCGCGAATGAGGACGTGAGAGATTTTATCTCAGGCAAAAACGCGAAAAAGGAAACGTCTAAAAATGCAGCTACTCGTAAAATGTCCGCAAACAGCATTTGCATCGATGCTTGCGTTTTTTTTAGAAATTCTGCTCAATGCAGATATTTATTCCTCACGAGTTCTTGATTTTTTTCATCAGTCTTCCTGTTGGATGACATTCAAATTTACATCGTTAGAACGAACCAAAAATAAATTCTTGTCCATTTTTCCACATTTTTTGGTCTCTATTTGTGTTCTGGAAAACGCTCAAACGTTTTTACATATTTTTTAAGAGAAATTTTCGATTTCGATTTAAAAATACAGTTTTGGGGTGAAGAGGAGAAATTAGACGTTTATAGAAACGATCGAAGTCTAGAAATGAAAAATTTACTGAAAATATCATAATGAACTTTAACAGCGTTCGGATATTTTGTGTTTATTTTTTTAAATTAATTATCATAGATTTATTTTTATATGTTTTATCGTAATTGCGAAGAAATGGGAATTATTCTTCTCCTGAGATCTTTTGGTATTTTTCATAACCCTTAAGAAAGTGAAAGTTTAAGTCCTGATTAAGATCCATAAAAACCGATTTATTCAGACTACGATTTTTTTCAACCCACACACTTGACTCGTTTAAGTGCTTTTATACTTCTCGTTAAAAACCGCAGATTTAATACGTCAAATCTACAAAAGTAGATTTTGGTCGGAAAGCTAAACGAGTAAAGAAAGCAGAAAAGCGATGTTCATTGAATGACCCTAATGGAAGCCCGAACGAAACTCAACCGTTCCAATCTCCAAATCTTTTCCACGATCTCGATCCAAAACCACTCGAAAATTCCAAAAAAAAAAAAAAAAAAAAAAAAAAAAAAAAAAAAAAAAAAAAAAAAAAAAAAAAAAAAAAAAAAAAAAAAAAAAAAAAAAAACGATAATTTGCTCTCTTTCGGATTCGACTGATTCGATTCGAGGATTAAATTTTCACGAGCTTTTGGCACGGCAAGTGTTATTTATAATTCACGGGCGTTTACCGGTTCACCTGTAAATACATGACTGGACTTTTTATACGATTCTGAGCTCGTCAGCGTTGAGCCCGATGTTAATATTTAAGTTGCTAGTTGCCGGGTAGATACACGCTTGCGCGAGGCGACCCCTTTGCGCGATTCGCATCCCCTGTCTCTTGGCTCACGAAGCGTCTCTAGGACACATCACCATCATCGTAACTATATCTCGGTTCTCTCTATATACTCCCCCCCCCCTCCCCCTTTCCTTCCCCAGCACCCTCGTCTCTCTCCCTCTCTATCTCTTCGTCGTTTTCGTACAATCCACAAAGCAGGGTCGGTTTCTCGCCTCCTGGTGCACGTCTGCGCACCTGCTGTCGTCGTCTACGTGCCGCAGGTCCGCGCCCCAACAGAACCGCGAATAACCATCCTCTTTGCCGGATATATATCTCTTCCATCCCCTGTAGCTCCTATTGCTTCTGCCCCGCCTCCCCCTCCCCTCTCATTCCCTCTCTCTCTTTCTCGCTTCTATCACTTCTATTGCTGCTCGCCTGGCGACAGCGCCAACTGAATAGACACGCGATGATGTCGAGCCATTCATCTATCGATCGAGCATGCCTGCTATACATCGTACATGGATGCATATATCGGGCACTCGTAGGCCAACGTCGGGCTTAGCAACATCACTTGTCAAATTGTGTTGGTTACCTTATTTTACTGCACGACGCGTGCGTATGTCTATATACGAGTATGTTACGAGTGTATGCATCGTTGCGCGTCTATTTAGGTATTATATAAAGTGCCCGTGGTGGAAATCATCAAAGTTTATAATCGTACCATTGGCTGAGGCTGACTCCGGCGTCTGCTGCTGTTCCTCACAGTCTCGGTTAGCAACACGACCGCAACGATCCAAAAACGTGCTTGCAGCGTGATCCTATATACGACGAATCTTTCGTGCTCGCCGTCCTCGATTCTTCTTTTTCGTTCGAAATGATATGTACCGGTTGGGATCGATAGCTTGGGTATCAATTGATGAAAGGGGTCAATCAGATGTTTTTTGTGTGAATTGGTATCAAAGCAATACTTTATATATGCAAACGTATCAATCGAGTAATTTATAATGGGGTATATTGATGTTTTATTTATACATATGTGTATATGTATATAGAGGGTGGATCAATAATTATTAGCACGTTGAATATCTTCGAAATTATAAGGTTCGGAAAAGTATTTGCTGTAATGAAATTGCACAATACGAAAGGGACCATCCGATTGCGATTATAGTTTTTCAGGTGGAGGTACTTCGGACCCTTGAAGGTCAAGTCTATTTTTTTAATGGATCGGTATGTTTTTTTTAATGTCATGATATAGGAGCCCAAAACAAGTTCAACGACTGATGATATAAAGTCATTGGAGTTGACCTTCAAATGTCCGAAGTACCTCCACCTGCAACGAAACTATTATCGCTATTGGATGTCTCCTTTAGTACTGTGGAATTCCATTAAAGCAAACATTTCTGTGAGGATTATCGTTTCGAAGGTATCCAAGGTGCTAATAATTATTGATCCACCTTGTATATGATATAATACAAGATTGATACATTTGGATTCGAAAAGTATGAATCAGACACTTTTGAACATCGATTAATGTTTTTTGCCCTTATTATTCCCAATAATCAATATTCGCCAGCAAAGTTAGGTCAATGACTTCACTGGGACGTCAGTTTCATGCGTGTTGAGCGAAAAATGCTCGTACACTCGGGGCATTGCAAAAGTCGGTTCTACACGTGGAAGAGAGAGGCTTTATCCGGTGATTGAATAGCCGCGAAAATGAATTAGGGTGAAAAACGGTTTTCGAAATGGCTGGTACGTTCCACCATTTTCCGTTGTCAAGTACCGCCAGTTATTGGATTTTTATTGGATTTGTCACGGTGGTACGTTCATCGAATCCGAATTGGGAAAACAATAGGACGGTAATTAGGGTCGAATGAAGTTTATTGTGGACAACGTTTTTGGTCAGATGCTTTGATGGACGTACTGATCAGTCGTCAGTTTTGTGATCGTAAACCCCATAGCTTTTACCATGAAGATATTTACGGTCCCATAGCTTTACGATTGCAAAAAGGTTTTTCTTCCCTACGTTTTGTAACAGTGAATATTTGAAAAACCAACAATAATGACTTTCATAATCTATTCTTGCTTTTACAATTTTCAAAAACAAAAAATGAAAAAGTAACAATTAGAAAGATCTTTGCTCCGAAAGCCATTATTGTTATTGTTACAAAAATTAAAAAATCACATTAAATTATTAGAAAAGCTTTTTAATAGCAAAAAATAACTGGTACTTATTTATACTGTTACTTATTTAATTTTCTTTTATTGGAAAAGTAACTGTAAGAAGTATCAGAAATTGAAAAAGCAGAAATAATGACTTTCGAATCATATATTTCGAGTCTTTTCGTCTGCAGGTCAGGGATTGACGTTGTAAACGCTTGCAAAGCGCGAGAGACGTTTCCGGCGAAATCGTCGAATTCGATCGCTCTCATCGTTGAACGTCCCGGAAGGTTTATACCTTCGCGCTTTTGGCAGATGTTACCCGTCATCTTGTTATTTCCAAATGATAACGAAGTATTTTATGAGCACCAACCAGGAAAGAGAAAGAGAGAGAAAGTGAAAGCAAGAGTCGTTTTGACACTCGTATGATGAGAGCGAGCGATGGACCACAAATATGGAAGAGACCATTTATAATCGCGTTTGCGTTTACGTGACGAGCGTGAAAGCCAAAAATAAACGGTCGTCAGCGTATCGCTCGTGCGTACGTGAATTATATATATTTTGCCAAGGCGTGACCTTCGGGAGTTGATATTCCGTCTCGAGCTTGCAGGCAAAATCAGAGATGAGAAAAATGTGTGTCGTATCTACATGGAAGTGGGAGCAAAGGAGAAAGAGAGTGAGAGAGTAAAAGAGACAGAGATAAAAGGACCAAGACTTTACTCTCAGTTCTTCGAACAAGACAGTGTACTGAGATTGGATCTTTGCCACATGGCGATGGTGTGTTTTTAATGAATATTCCCGCGTCTCAACAGCGACGAAAGAGTGACAAGATCCAGAAGTCCGCGTCCAATATTTTTCCCGTTGCGACAAAATTATTTGCGTCCGTAGTAAAACGGGCAAAAAAAAGACGTTAAAAAATACATTTTTTTTTCTCTATTTACATAATTCAAATGAGGTGGTATTTCAAAAATGAGAATTCTCTCGGACGGTAAGAACAAGAGGATACGAAGAACCCTGAAAGATAAATTTTCGTGGGTACGATTCGATGAAGAAAAAAAAAATAGGTCACCCGATAAATTTATCGAGATCCCTGAGGAATTAAACGTGATATTTCACGTGAGCATAGATGCACTTAATATCCCACGTGGCCATTTCGTATTAGCCCATAAACACCCTCTGCGCCAATTTTTTTTCTCCTCCCCCACCGCAACCCTCGACTGTATCATATACCTGATTTATCGAGGCAATCTCGTATGAAAATGTGACGGGGTTCGAGAACGTTTGAAAATGACCAGTAGTCGGGATTCCGGTCTGAAAAAATAAATCCCTTTTGGAGCGAGGGAGAGCACTAATCTGAAAAAACGAACGATCGCAAGAAGCCAAAATGGGACACCGAAATATAGCGATAATAACGATAACCAAAGTGAGACATTGTAGAATAAATGCAACCAAAACTTCCTCATTAGAAACAAAATTGATGTTTTTATATACTGTGATATAGCAATTCAGAATTACGTCGGCGAAGTTTCAACGTACCTTACCGTAGAAATACGGCAGTAATTGATTCATGAAATCAATGCTTTTAATGTAAAACATTTGGGAAGTACGTGCAGATCGATCTGTGGAACGGAAATATTAATAGTTTTCGATTAGATATAAAAAATGCAAAAAGCGTAAAATATCAACAAAACTGTTGACATTTGTTTCATAAAAAATATAGGCCACCGGATATTTCAAGCAGATGTTATCGAATAAAACGATTAATTTTTGGCTTTGCTGGTCGACACAGAGCTACTACATACATGTACACTCACGTTAAACAAATGACGTACGTAATTGTTTTCAGGAACAGGTTCATGACATGGTGATTGCTGAGACCACTTGAGTCAAGCTGATTGCTATTTTGGTACTTCATTTTTTATAATAATAATTGAACATGTTTATTACTACAATTTCTCGAATAATTATTCTCTCATGATTAATATCATTATGCTGTTGTGTATTTGATTTTTCTATTTTCAGAGTCAAAAAACTATAGATATACTGTTGACTCGTCAATTCGCTAGTACTACTTTAACTTTTCACCGCTGTAAAACCGTAGGTGGCGCACAATGTCGGATTTACCAGTAGGCTGAGTAGGCTGAAGCATAGGGTGGCAGAGTTTAGGGGGCGGCAAATTTAGCCAAAATTTTTTATCTTACGAAAATAAAAAAATTACATTATTATATACACAAAGAAACGAGTGACAAAAATTTCAATATTTTGATAATGCACAGTATACTAAACACTTACTTCCGTAATCTTTTATATACAGAGTGCGCGATACATTTTTCGACCCTAAAAGGTAGAGGAAAGTAACCAAATATGAAGTACCATTTTGTTTTTGTGTTATAAAGAAAAGATAATGCAAATAAAAAACTTCTCTTCTTATTTATTTATCAACCATTTTAGTTGCGCTTAAGTTATCGATAGTTTTGTTTTACATATATTAATTTAAAATATAAGATTTTCCCAAAAACAAAATCAACGTAAAGGAACCTAATTATGGAATAGGTACCCAAATATGGACCAATGTTGTGAATGTTCAAATTCAGTCTTTCACCATAGATTTAATCACCGTTACCGATCTTTACGAACCACTCCGTAAGTTTTTCGCAGTTGAACGAGAGAATTTCAAGTATTTCGAAGAAAAGGCGATGGAAATAAGCATATCGAAGCAATATACAAGAGAGACCGGAAAAAGACAACCGACAAAAAAAAAGATTTGATGAAACATCTGAAGAAGTTATTACAATGACTGCGAGTGAAACTTTCAGGATTAACACGTTTCTCGTCCTCAGTGATAGACTCGTGTCCGAGTTAGAAAAACGGCAAAAGGGATACAACGGATTTAACGAGGCGTTTTCATTTCTAATAAAAATGAGCGAGTTGTTACCACCGATCCTGACGGAAAAAGCTATTTCGTTGGAAAATATGCATCCAAACGATTTAGAAACTGATTAAGTTCAGAAATGCGTACACTTTCAATGTCACCTTTCTTCTCAAAGGATTTTGATAAAACCAGATTTTAGATAATTAAAAAGTCTATTTTTGTTTCTGCGCAAACAGAATTTGGAGAACATTTATCCAAACTTGGATATAGCAATTCGCATGGCTCTATGTACACCAGTGACAAATTGTTCAGGTGAGAGCAGCTTTTCTTGCTTGAAGCGGGTAAAAAACTATCTACGATCTACTTTAAGTCAAGAAAAGCTTAACGCCTTATCTCTTGTGTGCATAGAGTCAGAACTAACGAACAAGATTTCATACGATGATATAATTAATGACTTTGCGAATTTAAAATCTCGCAAAAAGGTATTGTAAAACTTGATTGATTTTATTCTTTCACCATTAACCGGAATTTTAACAGATTATTTAAAAGAAATTGTTTGTATTATTTTTAAACTGTAAATGCAATAAAAATATTTAACAAAAGCAACGTATACCGACTACACATTATTTTGTGTTAGCTGTGTTTATATGGTGTGAGTATTTTTAAGGCATACCTTTCCCCACCTTATAATTAGTAGATGCTGCTGTTTATAGGTCAACAATATACTCTTCAATAAATCGTTGGTTGCATAAATAATCTAGAAACTAACTAAACTACCCCCTACTTCACAATCATACTAATAACGGGCAAAAGCCGACGTAATGAGAACGATAGAACACAAATCATAAAATTGCGATTTCAGAATAAATGTAATTAATATGATCGTGAACTAAACTAGCATATTGAATTTCAAAGGTCAGTAGGGGCGGGAAAAATTTAATAGCCTACTAGTGGCAAATCTGTAAATCCGCCACTGGTGGCGCAACTGGGTTTCATGAAATCCCACTATTACAAATTACGGGCAGTATTTAAGTCAGGATTCTATTTTGAAACCATGAAAAAAACGCTATTTTCGTGAATTTTTTCTGAGAATACTATTAAAGATATCGATATGGGGTTTAAACTGTTCAATAAATACACTCTTTCAGTACATTAAAAAAGTTTTTCAAATGTATTTTATTCATTTTTTTACACTGCTGATCCGGGCCGCGCGCCGGGCGGGTCACAATAGCGCGCTCAGGCAGGTGCGTTCGAAAGGCGAAAAGGGATAGTTAGACTGCTTAGAACTTTATAAAATTTGACCGAACATTCTTGAACATATTTACTTCCGAAAAATGTAAAAAAAAAAATGATTTTTTCAACGTTTCAAAGTAGAATCCTGCCTTAAAATGCCCGACGTTTTTTCTGAACTTTACCAAAGATTAGGTAGTTTGATACAAAAATCGATGTTATCAGACGACTTTGAAGATACGCTGTCTCGGTTGATAGTTTTTCACTGAACCACTTATTCACAACCCCATCAAGCCCCCCCACTGAACCGCTGTGCACACTCTTTTCTAGCTGAACTTTCGCTTCATCTTGCCCCGCGTGTTTGTCTTGCCTTGAGTTCCCCTAGTACTGTCAAGAAAGAATGAGGGGTCAGGAGGCGAGCGAGGGGAAATGAGGGAGCAAAACTGACAGAAACAGACGAAAGGGGAGGGGCTGAAGACGAAAAGTATAATCGGCTTATACGGATATGTAGTACGAAAAAGACAACACGACGCTCAGCGTCGCCTTGATAAATCGACGATGGCAGGTAAGCGACCCGGACAATGCGAAGGCGCGTCTTCTAATCAACGACACGCGATTTTTTTGAACATATTGCATACGTGTATGGAAAAGTGCGATTTTTAAGATCCCGGACGGATATTATCGAAGCGATCCAATTGGATGACGGCTGTCATTATTTCCTCATTGGGATCGAATAGATCTTTGGAAATCTAGTAGATCTCTGTACATAAATGTGACAGATCTACTAAATTTCATGTGATTTCATTACATTTGATTCTTATTGAAATTCCTCGTTAAAATCCAATACCTACAGCCCAAATTGAATTCTGAACGTTTTCTATTACCCTATTACCTGATAAAATCTGAAACGCTTATACATGGGATTCCAACCGTGATTTCCCATTTAAATCCAAAGCACGAATCTAATTTGAATGCTACAATTAATTAACATCTTGTCTAAATCCCAAAAGATTCTTGACGAATCTTATCACATTTTAAGGGACGAGATTCTGGGGTAGAGTGATGAAAATTGATTGGTTTTCGAGAAGTATAAATCTCACTTTACAAAAAAAAATATATATATATATATATTGATTGAGAAAGTATATATGACAAATCCATGTAAAAAAATCACTGATTTTCATTGTGAACAATGATCATTTGAAATCATATCCTAAAAACAACAAGATCCACTCAAGTCAGTATTGCATTTATCGAATTTGTTCACAAAGTGCTTTCGGTATAAATAATTTCGAATCTTCAGACAAGCGTGAGAAAAATCCGGTATAATAATTGTGAATAAATGTCTGCAATTAGCAAGTAAAATTGATTCAGTCGACGCCGACTACATGCTCAACTCATTCGCAATAAATGATACAAATCTGTCCTCATCGTAAATCCTCACTAGACTAAAAATTTAATCGATTTGAATAATTGCGTTTTTCAACTGTTTTGAAAGTCAATCGAATCCAAGATCGGTTTGGAATAATTAATTGTTGCTCGCAATCAACCTTGCGTAAATTAATCTTTCGATAAATAAACGTGACAATGAGACCGACGATATTGCCTTCTCCCCCTCTCGGTTTGCCAACCCGTATGCGGTAAACCACGCGTCCACTTCATTTTCTTCATTACTTCCGCTTCTTTTTCTCCTCTCACCAATTGCCCTTTTTTTCACCGCGCAACGACAAACGGGTCTCGAAATATTTGTACACGGAGGAGACGTAATAATGTGGGAACATGTATAGAAGTCGGTAAAAGCAACACCTGCGTGAGTTCAACTGCGCGCTTTGCCAGACAAAAGGAAAGAGGAAAGACGACCCAAGTTTCTTTCGGGAAAAAGAGAGAGAGAGAGAGAGGGCATGATGATGATGATGATAACGTTTATTACGCCCCAGTTGTACTTTCAAGCAAAGCAAGCGTAACAAAAAATTTATATAACAAAAACAAAAAATTGAGTATACAAAAAGAAAATTAAGAAAAAAGAATAAATTGAAGAGATACAGGAAAATAATCAAATAAAAATAACAAAGCTGGGAAAGAAAAATGTAAAAAAGGGAATAAAGATAAACCCAATCATGCAGGGAACAAAAATAATATTTAAGGATCAAGATCAAATTGAAAATCAGTATGAAAAACAAAAATCAGCGAACAAGTTAATTGAATACAAAAATGGTCTTAAACTTAAACCGAACATCAAATTATTAACTAAACTTAAGAAAAAAACTTTAAAAGGAAGCCAAAAGTTGTACAACTAAAAATTAACGTTAAAAATGTCTGACTGAACGCAAAGAAGCAAGTACAAAATGAGAAGAGAACAGAGAGCGAAAGAGAGGCAGTGGAAGATAAGGACAACTTCGATATAAGAAACCTGACGTACATCGCTTCGTTTTCCACTTTCTGGGGTCTCCCCACAGCCGTCCCTCACGTCGTTCACCTTTTCGTCGGTTCTTTCGTGGCCTATTCGTGCCCGCAACAACGACAACGGTACATCCCGGGGAATGCCTGCGCGGGGGGACGGGACTTTTGCTGAAATTTAATTAAAAACTTTCGTGGATGGTTTCACCCGGGAGAACGAGCGAAAACAGCAAGACTCTACTCTTATACACTCGCACTGTGTAACTCTCACGCCGGGTAATTTCTTTTGACGTATTAACTGCGGATGTCGCGCCAACCTCGAGGAAAATATTGTCTTGGAAAAGACTTTACTCGTTCCTTCTTATTTACGGTTCGCCTTGTACCTTCGGGCTTATCGAAAGATTTCGAGAATTAAAAATTGTTCGATCGTAAACGAATTCTTGTGTAAAACTGTGAAGCATAAAGAAAGCGATGGCCTCCGTAGGCCTCCCCAGACCTGGTTAAAACTCTTGAAAGTTTCCTCGATCCTTCGTAATCTTGGTATATTTTGTGGAACTCTCGTAATTGTTGGAGATTAATATGTAAATAAGGTTGTCCTCATTTCCACCAGCTTCTCATTCCATATTACATAGAATAAGGTATTGGAAGTCAAAGCCTTCGTTTCGTTAGGGTGTGCTCCTGAGGTCCTATGATTAACCCAATGAACCCTAAAGTCCCTAGAATCCTATAGGGTTGACTCCATAGCTCCCAGTTCCATATGTAGACCCAGGATCCCCTCAACTCAAACTCTCTTGATCACTCAAAATCATGAATAAGCCACGGCCCTATCTTTCCTTCCCACATGTTCGTTTGGGTGATACTAAAACTTATAAAAATAGAATTTATCACTTCCCATCAAGATCAGTGCGCAATATTTTCGCAACGCAGAAACAGTATGTTTTTTTTTTCAAGTTAACGCGCATCTGCCATACTTCCGGTAACGAGTGAACCATTTAACACGACACGAAAGTGCACTTCGGCAACACTGTTGCGTGCATACTTAAAAGAACCGTATTTCAATGGAATTGACAACATTAAGACCGGACTTGTCCACTCTCAATGTTTTTTCTTCCACCTGAGTTCGGAGCTTAAAGAAATTGACGCTGACGATGCAAGTCGACAGAGTCGTCGCCGTCGTTTTTTTTTTCTTAATTAGGCTATTCAGTTCGATGCACCAATAATGCAATTGTCGAACCGAGTATAAATAAATGGCAATGCCTTCGATCAGACGCGCCACGCACGCAATACCCATTGATTGCGTTTCGTGTTGCTTTCGATCGAGAAAAAAATTGCCGTTTTATTCTGCTCTGTTTGATCCCCACGCGTTGAATCGGATGACCTAACTAAACATGTATATATATGTATTGCGTATATATATACGTATATATTGTCAACTCGAGGAACGCATTTAATCCGCAATGAATATTTATACGCTCGAGCTACAACGTTTTTATTTCGGATGGCGATGAACTTTATTGCCGTCCCATATACACTTGAAGACGTCCGTTGCAATTTCACTTACGAGGCCAGTTTCTCTCCTTCGCCATGTCCTTGCATATTAGCCGCTGGTGCAGCTGGAACGGACGTGGTTTCAGCACAACCTCTTCCTCCGCCCCTCCCTCCTTCCCCTCCCCAGCAGTCCCGCTGGTCTCTGCTGGCAACAGATAGAGAGAAAGGAAGGGCAAGAGTGGCAGTTAGAGACAGAGGGAGAGAGAGAGAGAGTGAGTGGTTGTAACATCGTGGAACACACATAACAGATCGGCTGTTGCGCTTCCGCCGTTTCGACCTTATTTTTCGTTTATGGCTCACCTCAGCAGCGTTGCCAGCTTAGTACTATTGTACGAAATCTAGTACGTTTTCAAACTGTTGAGTACTGGGGTACTTAGTATTAGCGAACTTCGTTGTGGGGTACTTAGTATTAGCGAACTTCGCACTGGGGTACTTAGTATTAGCGAACTCCGTACTGGAGTACTTAGTACTGAAGTGTTTACTGCTTAGTGCTGGCGTATTTAGTACTGACCTATCGAGTAATTCGTCCTGATGTAGTGGATACGTATTAGGTGTAGCAAAAAGAAATACGTATTAGGTGTAGCAAGAAGAAATCGTTGTTTTTTGGAGTCAACATATCACAGACCAAGTCAAGAAATCACAAAACTGCCGGAAAAGTTTGCTCAGTACGAAATTTCATCTTTCTGACGCCATCTAGTGTAACCCGATTGGAGTTATACAACGCGAGATACAGACAACTAAAGACATCTATTGGATCAATTATGGATTTGTTTTTACTACACCTAATATTTAGGATTTAGTACTAACGTATTCTGGACTCAGTACTAGCGTATCCTGTAGTTAGTACTGAAGTACTTAGTACTTAGTACTGACGTGTTTATTATTTAATACCGACAGCCAATTTGACACGAAAATATAAAATCTTACGGCTGATGCTCTCGTCTAGTATCAAACGCTATCTTTACGGCAACACTGTTTCTTGACCACATAGACGATTCTTCCGATCTTTTTCTCCACCATGCATCTAATCCCCAATTGGTCTATTTTCTATCTTTTCTCCGAGGTACCATACCCAGACCCGAATTCTCGGATGTGAAAAAAAGCGAGATGTCTTGCCATTGAGGTATCTCAATTATCGAACGAGCAGGTACTTTCGGGAGATCAATATTTTGGTAGAACACGTAAGCCATTCTTGTACCCACTACCCGTTGAAGTTCCTTTACGATTACTGGCTTTCCCTTCAATTGGACCCTTCCTTCATTGGAGCCTAACTAAGTGACCTGAATTCCGAGGAAAAGGGCCTTTGTGAGTACTTTCCTCAGACTGTGCGAGTTTGAGTCTTTCAACCCTCATGCATCGTTACACGAGCCCCCCTTTTGCCATCCGTTTTCTTGTGCTTGGATCAACGGCTTCGACATGTTTACGCTTCGTCGCGAGTCTAACCTTCTCAAAGAGCGTTCACGCACCGTGTCTCGTTACATCGACCTCCGATAGTCGCGACCTCGTTACGGAATATCTCCGGCTACATGCGTGTGTATATACTTAGCGTTTGAAGGAGGCAGCGTCGTTTTTTGCGAAAGGGTCTTGCGGTGCTCTACAGGTTACCTCAGTCGCTTCTTCCTCTTGATGCCTCCTTGGATACCAAAAATAGTACTCCCGTAGAATCCCGCGTCTAGTGTGCTTCGCCATTATTGATTTATATCCTCGTAATACAAAATTGAAAAGCAACGGTACCTTGATACTGCATTGAGGAAAACAAATCGCCTCGTTGAGAGATAGGGACTCAGACCTGCTTAGAAATCTTTTACCAAGCTGTCATCATCATATATCATCAAGATACTTTCTGATCCGAACTTTATTGCCCGGAAACGTAGAAATCTTGTGAAAAAATCTTACATCGTTTGCAAGATATATGGGTGAGCATAGTTACGGGGGTTTGATACTCGGAGCGGTGATCGGTCAGCCGTGAACCTAGCCATCATCCAGTTGAAAATCGATACTTCTGAAACCTCCTTATCGGCGTAGGAATCAAAAGTCTGCGCATCAGAGAATCAGAAAAAGGGACCGTCTATATGGACACCGGTTTTGCGCAGTTTCCCTGTGCCCTCGGCAAATGCGGGTTTAAGACGATTGTGGTTATTACAGGTTTAAGACGATTGTGGACAGCAACAGAAAATTAGGTTGATAAAGGTTAAATTGTAAGGTAGACATGATTCATAAAGCTCATCTAATTTGAAAGTGTCATACGTCCGTATAACTAAATATTGATTCGTAATTAATGTCATCCGAATTCTATGTTTCCTAAAGGTGGGTGATGTTTAAACCTACAAAAAAAACCTTTGACTATAACTTGACAATAATTGATAATGATTATCATTATCAGTATTATCATTATTTTAACTACTATAATGCACTTATGCCATATTATTACTGTTATCATCGTATTAGCACCGGTATTATTACTTTTGCTTATATTGCTGATAAAATATTAGGCGTAGTAAAAAGAAATCCATTTTCTCAAACCATCTGTTGGCGAAATCATTAATTTTTTTTTGCTACACCTAATAATTATGAGACATCGAAATAACACTCTTCAATTACGACAAACGTCTACACCAGGACGTTAATATTACGGAATGTATGGCACGACATAAAAAGCTATGTTATAGGGGAATAAAAGTCTGGTAGTATTTTAAGCAATATGTTTTTCTTTTAGGAGCTTTCGAGGATTATATGTATATATACATACATATTGCTATCTCGCTCGAGTGCTTTCGTGAATAGGAAGCGTTTGAGAAGTCTAGACGAGGAACGCGTGTGCAAGTTTTTTCTTCTCCCCCTTTCGGGCATAGAAGATTGCGACTACACGGTCGTACAGCACGTGCTTCCTTCTGTTCTTTGTCCCTGCGTGTGCTATAGACGCGCCTCGTGACAGGGACCATTTACTCTTCTCGGAATTTTTTCAGGACCTTCGAGGGTTCTTCTGTGAGTGCGATACCTAGCCCGTTTCCCTTTTACACATATACTACGCGCACAGAGAAGCGGATCTGTCTACTTCGGGTCATTCGAGGCATCAGGCCCTTTAAAAGTTTAAAGGGCAGCTCCAGCTACTCTCGTGGTTCTTTAAACGCCAGGCCTTTTTTTGTGGGGATCAGATGCTGAGCAAGCGTGAAGCACCTTCATTGCAGATGTGGAAGAAAAAGGAAAAACTCAGACAGGAAGTCTGATCGAGGAATTTATGCTTTTTAACGTTTTTTTTTTTTTTTTGAAAGATTACTTTTTTGTACTTTTTGTATCGATTAGTTGCCATAGGGTTCCTTTTGTTTACCGGGAAGGAACTCATGGATTTGAAGTGTGCATTGTTGGTGACAAAACTTTTCTTCTCTTACATTTTTGTTTCCTCGTTTTCAATATTTTACGATTTTTTTCTATTTGAATTCTGGGATTTAAAAAAAGACTCGAAAAATTATCGAATGATTTTCGTTACGATTTCAGTGAAGAGGAAAATCGAGAGAAAAGTAAAAATCTCTGTAATCACAAGAGTCTAATTTCCTCCAACCTTACATTGTTTTTTTAATTCGTCTCATTATCTTCTGTCGTAATTATATTTCGCGCCTCGTTCTTCGAGATTACAAGGTAGTACGCCTCTTCTCGTACGATGTCGCCACTAGATTCGGAGTGATGAAAAACAAATTTCCTTGACTCCCTTGTGTACTTGATGCTTCATTGTTTTTTCTAGTGCGAAAGACGCCACACCCTTTTTCATACGTCCGAAAGAAAAAATAATGAATTGTCCAATTTATTTAAAAAATCACACGTGACACACATGGGAAAATCTTCTCACAAGCACAAACGATCACGCAGTTATGAAGAAGAGGAACAGCGTTTAATCAAAAAATTTAAAAAGATCCAAAAGAAGAAAACGCGAGAGCGTTCTCCCAGCAGCAGCGCGAGCTTATTATCGGACAACGATAACGAAAAATTATCCGAACCTGGACAAAATGAACTCCATTGTAAGTGAGACAAATGAGAGAAAAGACGACTGAGCTGACACTCAAAGTCAGACATAGTCGATCACAAACGTTGAGTTGAGTTCGTACAAGAGACGAAACATTGCCTATTGACCACGCAGATTGAGTTCGCACGAGAGGCGAAACAAATATTTAGCGAAAATACACAGCCGAACACACAAAAAAGGGAAAAACATCTCCAACATGGACAATGTGATTCGCATTCACAACATTTTTTGATGTTTTTTTCACAGGTGAGGGTAAGAATATAAACGAAGGAACTGAAAGCGAAGTACAAAATATTGTGAAGAATTCTATTGAAAAGAAGAACTTTCTGAATAATTGAAGATCCTGGAGTATTGTTCCGACGCCAGGAAAACCCTTACGGATCGACATCACTCACTGTCCCTGGCCAGAAAATCATTCATATCACCGGGATTACTTAAACAAACTAGAGAGGTTTTGGACGGTGTAAAAACGGACTCACTTTTATATGGAGAGAAACTTTCTGACAGGATCAAAGAAAGCCATTCTATCGAAAAATTGGCTCAAAATATAAGAGCACAAGAAAACAAAAAACAAGTCGCTCGAAATTCGCCATATTTGAACCGGAACGGCCTACTCGCGAGAACAAATCAAATAGCAACGCAGGGTGGGTACCGCAAAATACAGTCGCGATTTCCGTTCCAACCGAGGACCAATTGTTACAAGACTACATACAACAACAGGAATCGGAGCCCGCCAAGAGCGCGCAACACATTTCAAACCCATCGTCAACGACGTTAGAGGTTGGTTTCTTAGCAGGAAAACTACAACACTGCATTGATAAATGGAAACAAATTACAAGCGATCAAGTTATCCTAGGATATGTTAAAGGATACAAGATTCCATTAAACAGACAAGTCTATCAACTAAACACTCCAACAGAAACCAAAAGATCGAGACAAGAAAATACAAACATAGAAATGGCAATTAACGAATTACTAAAGAAAGGCGCAATCGAAAAATGTTCACCAGAGAAAAATTAATTTATATCAACATACTTTTTGGTCGATAAGCCCAATGGGGACAAGAGATTTATATTGAATTTGAAAAAGTTGAACAAATTTGTGGAATTAAACCATT
>JAPYZJ010003674.1:2759-18369 GCA_030522765.1 Ophioninae sp. B BG-2022a | reverse complement strand
TTCCGCTGATTACGAATATGCCCAAGTTTTTGCCAAAAGTACAAAATCAATCTGGGAAAATGCGAAAAACCTTTCTAGAATATTTTTTCGACATTTTTCTTCAAGGTATAACAATACATCCTACCGATTCGAAACGTGAACTTTAAAATTCACCGTAGCACTCCAACAGCCATTTCCAATTTCTCATATCTCCGCACTCGGTCTCTCTCCAAACCTTGTCCATCTTTAATCGTCCCTCTCGAACTTCCTCTTTTCGGTGAAGTTGGAATGTCGCATTAGGAATGCGAGCAATTTTCAAGCAGTCGTCATCGTAGTCGTCTGACTGGAATGGGGTAATTCGCAAGGGAATGCGAGAAGTCGCGAGTCGCGACCCCATTACACATCGTTGATTACTTACACCGTTGCCGAGATAATATTATCTCGACTGACGAGACGAGTCAAGTGCAGCGACGTTACGAAGATTTTTACCGGCAAAAAAATTTCGTCGTTCGTAGCCAATAGAAGAAACGGAAGCTTCGCCAATTTACCGCTAGGAGGCCATGGAGGCTGAGATTTCTCAATAAAAAATCTCACAAAGCGAAATTTTTTTTTTTTTCACCCAATATATTTTCAGGATATTTTTTTTTAATAGTTCGATAACGGTTTTCCAAGGACGCTCTCACGCAGCGCGTAAAAGCATCGAAGAAAAAATGCGAGGCATTTCGCTCATATCCTCGGTAATTTTGCTTTCATCGGAGTCTATTAAAAATTATAGGCAAAGAAAGCTCGTGAACGTAGCGGGTTGACGGATATTCGATATTCTATTAAAAAAATTGTGCTTTTTTTTCTTTTAATTGTTAAATTTTCCGTCAACAATTTTTGCTCCCTCTAAACCTAATTATTGCCGTGAAGATATATATTATTAATTATTATAAAACGTTAATATTATAAAAATTATAATATTTTATTTTAAATTGTTAAAATATATTTGTATAACGGTTAATGGTAACAGTAATATTATTAACATATTACATATTATACTTCTTTCTATATTATTGTTGTTATAAAATATAATCGACTTTTTATATTATATGTAATACATAATAATATTTTTTCAATTATATTTATATTTAATTTTTCGTCGTTATTTAAAAATGATGAAATAATTATTTCATGATATTAAATCATAATAATTGTATTATCAATAATTATTGTATTATTTCAATTTATAAATTATTTATATATTATTTACATTATTTTTTCCTAATTTTCAAGTAACGATATTATTAACCAAAGATAAACAACTCAGCGATACATGACTCATTTACTCACAATTATAACGTACAGTTAACGTTTATGGGTTGAAAATGATTTTTGCGAAAAAAAGAACGTAGTCGCGTCGGGCTTCCCATGTTTGCGCTGACGAGCTTGTCAAGTCGAGAATATCGAATAAAATCGATCAGCGCGGCCGGTCGTTTGACATTAAAATAAATTGAGCCCGATTACATAGTCACATTCATCCAATGCAAAATCTGATTTAAAAATCCCGCTTTTTTTCTACTACAATGAAAAAACTGATTGCTATTTTTTTTTTTTTAATTTTTATTCCCGTGGATTTCACGAGCGAGCTTTTATTTCGCGTTCATTCGCAGTAAGCTCACGTATACGCCGCGTAAGACGTAGTTGCAGTTCGAGACAAGCGACGCGGTCGATTTAACGAGACAATGAGTTTATTTCTGGCTCGTTGGCTGTCCTTCCACTTATACCGGAAAATCCAACAAGTTTGCTGTACATAATAAACTTTTACGATATCCCGCGTGTATATAGACGTATTTAGGTATTACTAATATAAATCGATTCATCAGCGTCGAGACAACGTTCATCCCCCTACCTGGAAATATCACGTTAACAGGTATGACATTCAGGATTCTTTCAGTAATCCACAAGGAGCAGTGATAACCTACAAGAGGGCACTCTTCCCCGAGGGCTCGTTAAGTTCAAGTGGATTGACATTCGACTTTTCATTTAACGAGTAAACGTTTGTTTTCCATGTTCAAGATTTTCTGAACGAGAAGGGTACATGGAAATATTAACGACGATCGATGGTAGAACTTATTAAATGTTTCAAAATTTAATGTAGAAAGGGCCATGTGGTTTAAAATTCTAAGGATAATAAAAACAACAGCAACAACCCAAATAACACCAACAATCCGAAAAAACAGCAACAATCCAGACAATAACAGCAACCCTAAAAAACAACAACAAAAACAACCCAAACCAAAGGAACGAACCAAACAACAACCCACGCAACAACAACAACCCAAACAACAGCAATAACCGAAACAAGAACAACAACCCAATCAATAACAACAACAACAACCCAAACAACAGCAATAACCGAGAGAACAGCAACAACCCAGACAACAGAAACAACCCCAAACAACAACAACAACCCAAACAAAAGCAACAAACCAAACAACAGCAACAACCCAGGCAACAACAACAACCCAAACCCAAAAAAGCAAACAACAGAAATAACCCAAACAACAAAAACAACAACAAAAACAACCCAAACAACAACAACAACAACAACAACAACAACAACAACAACAACAACAACAACAACAATCCAAACTCAAAAAAACCAAACAACAGAAATAACCCAAACAACAACAACAACAACAATAACTCAAACAACCCAAACAACAACAATTCAAACAACAACAACAATAACATAATAACAATAATAATTCTATACGTTCGGAACGTTTTCCATTTAGACTACATTATCGTCGCGTTCACTTGTACATCTAGGTACATTGAAAGCCAATAAATACATTCGCGATCCGTTGAGTCTTCCAAAGTTTTCTCATTGAACGATTCACCAGGGTAGACGCCATAGTGAAAAATCCTCGTGTCCTCGAGATGGCCGTAATCAACGCCTAGAAATTCAATTCTAGCTTTCGCACTTATACCTCGGCGATCTTCAAGAATTACACAGGACACTGTGGAATATTTCATACCACGTTTCCATTGTTCAGAAAGATGCTCATTACTCTTCAAAAGAAAAATTTAGATGATCAAGCAGATGCATGTTTTACGATCCTTTGGAGTTTTCTGTTTCAGGCTATATGAACATTTTTGTTTTTTTTTTTCGTTATCTGGGTATGGTTATGTAGACTTTTGGATTTGTTGCTGTTTTTTTTTTTTTAATTATTTTTATGTAAATATGCGTACGCATGACCTAGATGAGGAGTTGCAAATGTATTCTGTTCCGATCCTCGTCTCGTATGCTTTTACAAGGCATCGTATATCTACTGAGCTTTTCCACCGTGAAAAAAACTTTTTTTTTTTTTTTTTCGTAGTTTGTGCATTCATGTGCGTATCAAATGTGCAAAGTGATACGTCGTGATGGGTATTTGTGCATCGACGGTAAACTCGTCGTCTCGTTGGAAACATTTCGAAGTTTTTCATTAATTACCTGTTTTATTACTTTATTATTATTTGCATTATTTATTATTATTATTATTATTTATATTTATTATTATTCATTATTTATTATTATTATTTGTTATTATTATTATTATTATTATTATTATTATTATTATTATTATGATTTATACCGAATATTATTATTAATAAATAATAAATAATTCGATTAATACGAATGGCGATTCAATTTTTGTTCTCTCTTTTTTTTTAATGGACATTTAATATTTGCTTTTGCACACCTGACTATGCAATTCGTCAATGTTTACTCTTTTTTCTTTTTCAATGATGGTTCGCTACTTCCTCGTAAATATTATAGTACTTGACGGATCAAACCGCCAGATGTCAGCCCGGAGATGGATTGAGCGAGAGAGGAGGGAGATACCTATCCACAAGCAACTTCGGCGGAACGCGAAAAGCAATAAGTCGAGAGCAAATAAGAGTCATCGATCGAATTTACAACGCGAAATGTCGACCCTGACGAAAATAAAACCACGGTTCGATAAATTATTAGAAAAAATAGTATGTACACTCTTATCTATTGTTGTTAAAATCTACATCGAAAAATATTTTTTTTTAGATCGAAAAATAAAGTTTCATTATTTCATTAATTAATAATAAATTATGTTAAGTCATTTTTATTAATGATTTTTTAATTACGTTATTTCCTCGAAAATAAAAAATCTTGGAACATTATTATAATATACAATATTTTGTAATATCATTATTATATATTAATAATTTTGTTATATTAATTTAATAATCATAATTTATTGTTATATATTTATTATTATTTTTTATTAACGACGTGAAACGTAACCCAACATAAGGAAATTAGGAATAAATTAAGGCGACAAAAAACAAAATTGAAAAATTATTTTCTCGAAAAGAAAAAATATCATAAAATCTGAAATATTCAGATTTTATTTTTGGAGATCTTTTTTGGGTCACCCTGTATATATTTACTATACTATACTGTGTATATACGCACACAGCTATATAGCCTTACAATTTAGGCATTTTCGCGAGTATTTTTGGAACCAGATTTTTTGCCTGCGGGCAAATAGAATCGCTCGGAGACGATCTCTAATCTCTCCGTTTTATCCCTCTCGACTCCGAAGGCCCATTTGCGTTCCCTTATCCATTTTAACCCACATGTCTCCCGATCCTCTTTTCTCCCGATCGTGTTATCACTCCCGATCACTTTCTTTCGAATATTTTTCGCTCTGATTTCCTGATGAAAAAAAAAAGAAAAAAAAAAATGTTTGATTCGTGATATTTGCCATGGTTTTGGGGTTTTTGGACTTTTAATTACTAACAAAGATCTGCTACGTCATCAACTATGATAATAGAAATTTCAGTACAGTCCCTCCTTAGATAATTTTCAAATTGGTTTCAAATTATGTAATCTGGGATTTTTCATAAAAAAAAAAACTAAAAATCTTAAGAACTCAAAAACTACTGAATTTCGGTAGAACATTTGATGGCTTAATTTGTTCCATTTACATCCTACTATTACGTCCTGCAAGGAATACGTCGAGTTACCAGTAACCCTGTATAACTTGATATTTTTTATAAAAAAGATACGAGATTAATTGTTTTCCGATGGTTTCTTCTTGGATGCTCGAAAATTCATTTTTCCTCGTATTAGCTAGGTATATAAAAGGGTGTATCGATGTTTCCACCATTTTTTTTTCCATGGTCCACTCTCATACTTTTCCCTAGTAGGTAACTCATCGATCCTCTTTGGTCCTTTCCTGGGTCCAGTAATCTTCCTTTCATGGCTAAGTACAATAGAATAAAAAAGAACGGTATCAACCTTGGATTACCCCCGTACCATGAAAAATTACTCCGAAAGGATTTTTCTTTTTTTTTTTTTGTTTTATTCGCTTATTCGTATTTTTTTTTTAAATCTTTTTTTTTTGTGTCTCAAAATCGTGGTTTTTGCGACTGCAGCCCGTCTGAGATAAACCAGTTTGCCAGTTGAATTTTCTTTTCGAAGTTCGAATAAGTTGTCTGGTAGGCTTGAATCCACATTCGTATCGCTTTCAACGATAAAATGATATACGTTCCACGAGCTTCGAAGAAACTCGGGATTCACGCTCGAAAAAGTTTCCCAAGTGTATCAGGATCCCTTCGAAATTAAATTTAATAAATTTCAGCCTCGACTCTATGGAAATTTGAGAGAACGAATTTTTTCTGATGCATATATACTTTTCGAAAGAGAAACTGAAATTGTGTTTCACAGAAGACGTTTTCGTGACGTTTCTGAAGTGAATATTTAAATCATTACCATTAATTGAATTATTTAATAATAATAATAATAAATTATATGAATTAGAAGTAAAAATAATAATTATTAGTAAATCAAATAATGCAATAAAAATATATTCTGGTTTAATAAATTATTATAATTATCGTTTCACGTTAAGAAAAAATTCCATTGTCAGGATAATTGTACAAAACTTTTTTTTTTATGCTCGTGACTTTGCAATATCGTGAAAGCTTTCGTTTTCGATTACGAGTATATGAGAAAACGCTTGAAATTCCTCGCAGAATTGCCAAACGAGGATATAATACGCTGGAATGCTGAGCTCGTCAATCAGTCCTTATATGATCGTTGATACGAGAAAAACTCAAATTTCGTTACTAGTTTTGACGAAATTACGAATTTTTGTAATTTTTACAATTTAGCTGTTTGCGCGACGAATTATGTATGCATGGACGAAGATTATGGAGAATTTCACCCGGACGTGACAAAATGTAAATTGAGCATTAAATTAAATTAAATCAAAAGCACACTGTGGATAGAATCGATAGCAGTTATGTTTAAATTATTTCAAAATAGTTCATATGTTAAAGAAAAAAGAGAGAGGGAGAGAGATAGCTGCTTTAAATATTATTAGAAAGTTGTACGATAGAAATATTGTACATAATTTTGAAAATTCGATCAGGATATTTCATTTCACGCAAATGAAAATTTCGAAAAATGAAATGTCAGGATTCCATTTTTCATGAAAATAAAATTTCCGGATTTCATTTTTTCATGAAAATGATATTTCAGGATTTCATTTTTCATGAAAATGATATTTCAGGATTTCATTTTTCATGAAAATAAAATTTCAGGATTTCATTTTTCATGAAAATAAAATTTCAGGATTTCATTTTTCATGAAAATGATATTTCAGTATTTCATTTTTCATGAAAATAAAATTTCAGGATTTCATTTTTCATAAAAATAAAATTTCAGTATTTCATTTTTCATGAAAATTCAAATCTTCTCTCATTTCTTTGTAACGTTTGATTAAGAGTGTAAAGAATAATGCTTGATCCTCGACATCTGTAGAAATTTCTCCATGTCTGGTGAAATATTCGTTAATTATCCTCTTTCGTAACTTCGTTCGTTATTACGCAATCGGTGAAAGCTCAAATAAAGGGGGTGCATTCCCATCGAGTTTGGAAGGCCCTTAATTGTTTATTAGCCATTAAGCTCAGAGTTTCTCCTGAACGTGATTAAATCGGTGAGTCACGAGGATCGAATGAATTCCCACAATTTGTTGGTTTGGTTGAAAACAAGGATTTCCGGGCTTAGCAAGCATTAATGTCGACCTAACTCAGTTAGATTTGAGCCGATGTAGGTTGGATCCGTTTTACGTTGAGCGGTGAAAAAAGGTATTGGATCGAGACCTTTTTCGTGGCAGGTTGATGCTTCTGTGAGCGTCAGTAATAACGCCAGGGTTCGGTCAGTCTAATTGGATGCTTCCTTTCCATTTTCCCGACGGATTTCGGGTCCCCTCGTTAAGAGCGAAATACTATACCTACCCCTGGCGTTTGGGGAGGATTATACTACGTGCCTGACGAGAGAACATCCGTGTTACTCGTCCAATTCCATATATAGAACATTTCAATTGCAATCTAGGAATCCTCGAATTTACATTTGTCCAAACTTATTAAATTTTTGTTTAAGTCCTTCAAAATCATAATAATCTCTGCTCGGTCAAAAGTTCCCCAGAAACGTTGGATTTCTGTACAGTAAATCATCAAATTTCCTATGTATAGGACATTTCAATTGAAATCTAGGAATCCTCGGATTTACGGTCCAAACGCATTTGATTTTTGTTTGAGTCCTTTAGAATCATAGTAATCTCTGTTCGTTCGAAAATTCTCTAGAAAAGTTGGGTTTTGTAAATCATTAATTCCCTATGAAGAAATTAATCGTTGACCCAGTGCTGGTTCAGTTTCGAACTTGATTGGCCAATGCTCGGAAAAGTTGTTTGGAACAGGCACGAAAATGTGGTCTAGATGATAAAGATGTGGTAAAGATTCCTACGGAAAAAGGACTCCTATGAAAAAAAAGATTTCTTTAAAAAAAAGATTCTTATAAAAAAAAAAGTTTCCTATAAAAAAAAGATTCCTGTGGAAAAAGAGATTCCTATGAAAAGGAATCTCCATTAATTTCTATGGAATCTCCATTCCACTCTATTCCATAGGAATCTCTTTTTCCATAGGAATCTTTTTCTTTCATATCAATTTTTACCATAGAAAAAAATCTCTATCATCCCTATGGAATCACCATTCCACTCTATTCCATAGGAATCTCTTTTTCCATAGGAATCTTTTTTTTTATAGGAATCTTTACCATAGAAAAAAATCTCTATCATTCCTATGGAACCTCCATTCCACTCCATTCCATAGGAATCTCTTTTTCCATAGGAATCTTTTTCTTTTATATCAATTTTTACCATAGAAAAAAATCTCTATCATCCCTATGGAATCACCATTCCACTCTATTCCATAGGAATCTCTTTTTCCATAGGAATCTTTACCATACGGTTTTTTTCGGCAACAAACCATACAAGTTACGTGATAGTTGCTCGATTTTTCGTCTAAAGCGAATGGAAGTCAGTCCTAGGTCCAGTTGCTTAATCATCGCCTGAAGCTAGGCGGGCTAAGCGGATTAACGTAAGCCGTCAGACCAGTAGTAGTTTCTTGACCATCGTTTGAAGCTTACCGGCTCAGGCAATTGGAAGAAACATCCAATGTCCTAACTAGTCTGACATCAGCCTGATAAGGATCAAGGGAGTCAGCTTCCGGTTTTTTGAGCCAAAAAGCTCAAAATCCCGAATTTCAATATTCCGAAACTACAAATTTTGAAAACTTTTGGGATTGTTTGGGTCTGTTTGGGTTTGTTTAAAATCAAGTGTTTAAAATCAAACCAACGGACCCAAACAAACCCAAACAAATTTCGTGCTTTTGCTGATATGACCATCAGGAAATTTGTAGTTTTGGAATTTTGAGCTTTCTGGTCAATCGAAATTCGTGTTTCCTACCCAACCCCGATTGGTCGAATGGTAACAGTGTTATGAATACACGAATAGTCGAAGGCGCAAGGTCACATCGAACTAAGAGGCTTTATTTTCAAAATCGTATAAAAAAGGTCGTCACGCTGGGCTGACCAAGAACGACCTTTACGACTAGCAGAGGTTGCCCGATCGATAATCTGCGTTCTAATTATCCTGCTGAGTAATTTCGATTTTACCGTTGGCGATTCTCCTGCACGTCAGTTCCCAACCCAATCAAAGCCATCTGCTGGAATTATCCGATGTTTCCTTGCCTCCTGCATTGGTATGGAAATTAATATGCGACCGGAATGCGATGCTTAACAACTGGGAACAACCTTGAACAGCCTTTACGTTCGTTCGTATTACTGGCATTATCGACGAGAGAACGAATAATGATATCATTGATTTCGGATGTCAAAGCGGACCTCGTATATTCAACTTTACCAAGCTTCAACGAAATGTGGATTTACAATCCTGTCATTTGGAAGAGTGTGAAATCGTCGCGATTTTTGATACGCGAATTAAATCAAAAACTCAATGGGTCACGTAATTTTAGGTGCGTGTATATTTTCGAAAAATTCAGCAATAAGTTGGAAAAATGTTGCATAAAAAATGAAGAATTGGTGGATTGACGAGTCTAGATTATATCGTTGGTTTTTAACTTACAAATAGCTTATTTAACAAATTAAGGTTATGTCGATCGCAGCGCTATTATCCTCATCAGATATGACGTTAAAAAGCAGTCTGTTTTTTGGATTTTAATCTTTACTTTTCAACGTTGGTTTAATAACAGAAATTTGGTAAATTTTCGTAAAATTAGTGGAAAAAATGGAAATGGATTAATGGAAAAAATGGAAAAATTAATGGAAATTAATGGAGTTAATAAATAATTACTAAATAATAATTAATAATAAATAATTGATAAACAATAGTTAGTAATAAATAATTAATAAATAATAATTAGCAATAAATAATTAATAAATAATAATTAATAATAAATAATTAATAAAAGTTAATGAAAAAAACAGCATTTCTCGAAAGCCAACACGAAGACAACATTCGAACTTCAAAGTCTTCAAAATCATTTTAGTAATTATCAAGATCCCTCAAACGTCACAATGATTCTAAATCCTAGATCAATCATTATTAAATCAAGATCGTTCGATCGAACAATCAAAGCGAAAAATACAGAAGCTATTAATCCATTTTCACAATTCTGATTGAGAACAAATTTGAAAAAAAGTGTTTTCCCACTTGTGAAGCTTTTTCAATTTTGAATTCTTCCTGAAAAGTTTCAACAACAGTGATATCAGTTCAGGGCCCGCCATAGAAAAGCGTTTCCACGACCAGCAACGGTTTTCTTTTGAAGACCCCTCAGGGAGATTGTTTGGACAGGACGGGTGTAATGGGGTGCGGACAGCCGAGGTTTGATCGGTGCTGAGGCAACCAACATTATACATGTCTATGAGGGTAGCCGATAGTGCTTTTTTTTATAGCTCAGCAGATTTTGCATTTGTCGTTAACCTTTATCCATTTTTATTTTCGAGTTTATAATAATGGTTTGTATTAATGACAATGGTTCATAATAATAATAATAATAATAATAATAATTATAACAGATATTAATAATAATAATATCTGTAATAATAATAATGATGATATTATAATATTATTAATAATAATAAATATTAATAATAATAATATCTGTAATAATAATAATGATGATGATGATGATAATAATAATAATTATTATTATTATAACAATCATATAATTTTTTTATTATAACAGATATTATTTTATCTCAGGGGGGATTACTCTGAAGGGAAAAAAATAAATATTGATGAACAAAATAAATATTTTTTACGAGAAAAATAAAAAATCACCCTCAGTTTTGAAAAAACCTCTTGTATTCATGAAAATTGTGCATAAAACATGATTTTTGATGATTATCAATCAGATTTTTATTACCACGATTTACGAAGTCATCTTGCATACCAAAACGTGAAAAAAAATGGTTTTTACTAGTCACACATTGCAATAATAAAGAATTATAGAAATAATTGGAGAATAAGTTTGGTAAATAATAAAAATGTCTGCCGTTATAACGTAACGGTTTGCCAAGAAATTATAAACAATTATTCATAAACTTTTGTGATTGAAGTAATCAAAAGATCGAAAACATTCTGTTTTATCGTGGGTGTCCTTTGTTCTTTTGTGTGCCTTAGATTTGTCTCGTACGAGTGAAAATAAAAGATATATGCATAGTCGTTGGAATAACGGTTCGTTCCTGCGACGTCGACGAGATTTCATCAATGAGCTTTCAGCCTCGATATACTCGGCTAAACGAACAAAATCATGGTTTTTTTTTTTACTTTCCTTCGATAATCAATTTCATGTAGATCGAGAGACAAAAAAACGTTATTGTGACGTTTCGTGTGGACGTTGGTGAAAAACAGTATTCCCTGAGTTGCATACGTGTGTTCGTTTATATAATGGACGAAAGGCTCGTAGGCGTCGGGTTTTTCCCAAGCCCACAAAAATTGAAAACTTAGAAAAAAAAAAAAAAAAAAAAAAAGGGTTGTGTGGATATATTTGATTCGTGGTCGATCGCACTCGAGTCGAGAACGAAATAGTACTGGTTCATATTCACTGTAGTTTTCATCGTCCTCATTGCAATCCATAAATTGCGTTGTCACGTGAATTCATTTGTTCATTTTCCGAGTAGGATATTTTAAATGTCAATGATGAGTTTTTCGTCTGTGACGAAATTCGCGTCAACTGGATATAATGATTTTTCAACGTCAGCCTATTCTTTGGAAAACTGTCAAAAATCTGAAGAAAAAAAAACAGCTGATTGAAAATGAAAAAAAAAAAAATTAATATCAATTTTAAACTGACGCTAGTTGGTAGTAATTGATAATCATTTGTTGACAATAATTGGTATATTAGTTGATAGCAATTAGCTGATATGAATTAATAATAATTAGTTGATAGTAATCAGATTATTCGAATGTATTGATAAATTAATTTTTAATAGAAAAATATTTTCTATGGTTCTATTAAATTTTCTATTATTTTTATTAAACTTTCTATTATTTTTATTAAATTTTCTATTACATTTTTTATTTCTGCTTTTTCTTTATTTTTTTCTGATTTCTATTAAATTTTTCAAACAAAATTTCAACTTTTCAAAAATGTTGTGATTTTTAAATATCACAACATTTTTGCTTTTTTTCATTTTTTGAAACCCATGCCAATATCGTCGGATTTGTTTTCAGTTTTTTTATCGAATGTATAAAATGATTATTATTAACTGTTGATTTATAATTGAATTATCAAATTATTGACGATTGCCCAATTTTTGACTGATAATCTGGATTTTTAATTAAAAAACAGTTTTTTGATGTTACTTATCACTCACCTTAGGTCGATTTGACTGACGTCAATTATTCTTCAAGGATATTTTCCACCTAAGGTTTTCTCTGGCTCGTGGAATTTTCTATCGAACTTCTCACAGTTTCTCAATCACTCGTATACCCTCGTCTTGCACAGTCTCTCGATATATTGGAGGGAAAAAAGGAAAAAAGAAGAAAAAAAAGCAATCTACCAACGATACTGGATCTCTAATGAACGAGGCCAACCCTTCGAACAATTTCTTCAACGAAACGGAGAAAAAAGTGTTTGATCTTAATTTAATTGGCGAATGAAGCGAGCCAGGAGTAATCGTGGAAGAAGTATAGCTTTAGCGATCGCGGTTGTACGAGGAGATTAACGGGGGCTCAAAGGGATGAAAACTATGGTTGATTGGCTCCAGAGCTCACTGACGTTCATCATATTTCTTCCTTTTCGGTTCGACCCCTGACATTCCCCTGGTGATTCTCGATTCATCCTCGACTGTATTGAAATCCGATCAACGACCATTTATTCATGGGAGGATTAGTATTCAACGCATTTTCAATAATTTCGCGAAATAATATTCTGAATAAATTCGATCCGATTTCTCTTCCAACCTGGCCTATAATATTATGTTTCTTTTTTTAAGAAGTGTACAAAAAATGGTTTAATTTCGTTAGTCCCACTATTTTATCATATTTTTTCAAGCCCTTAATTATTTATTTGCCAAATTAATTTTCTTCTTTTGGGACGTGCACGAAAAATGGCTTAATTTCGTTACTCCCACTATTTTATTATATTTTTTTAACCCCTTAATTATTTATTTGTCAAATTAATTTTCTTCTTTTGAGACGTGCACGAAAGATGGCTTAATTTCGTTACTCCCACTATTTTATCATATTTTTTCAACCCCTTAATTATTTATTTGGCAAATTGATACACTCGAGAAATTATTATTTATTTGTCAAATTGATGCACTCCAGAAATTATTCACGCGTTGACGATCGGGTTATAAATAAATAAATTGGATTTTAAGCACAAAGGAAAATAATTATAAATGAAAAATAAGTTAAAAATCTGAAGTATGGAAACTCGAATTTCGAACGTAAAGTACATCGACTAGGGCGAATCCAGTTGGTCTCACTTTCGACGATTTTTTTTTTTTGTTTTTTTGCGACACTCTAGTAAACTTTTAATGGACGAGCTTTATATACTGCACCGGAAGTCCCTCGTGAAAACGTTTTTTTTCCTTCCTCTCGATTTAAACAAAAATTATATTTTCGTATTACAACTCAGTTTACGAGTGTGCAATCGTCACGAACGAATCATCCGGAATTGGTGCCAACCTTCTCATGCGGATAGTAATAAAGCTTTATTTAGGAATCTGCGAATAAATCGGTGGGATTTATTTATTCGTTATTTTTAGGCTTGTACTCAAAGAAATTCAAGTTTCTAGGCTTGTACTCAAGAAAAATTACATTTTTTGGCACGTTACTCAAAGAAACTGAAATTTGCAAACTCGGTACTTAAAAAGCTCAATTTTTGTTTGCTAATCAAAACACTTCTTTTTTTAGGCTCGATTATTAGAAAAAACTTAAATTTTTGGACTAGTTATTCAAAAAGCTTAATATTTTAGGCTCGTTGCTGAAAACGTGCAATTTTGAAGGCCTGTTATCAAAAAAGCCCAAATTAATCAGTTTGCCGAGAGAGCTTGAGATTTTAAATACTCGTTGGTCAAAAGCTCAAAATTTTTAAAAGACTCGTTATTAAAAAATCTTCTTTATCAAAAAAGCTCAATTGTTAAAGGCCAACCACTAAAAAAAGTTTCATTTTTGGCTGGACACTCACAAAGCTCACTTTAGCTTCGTTACCAAAAAAAAGTTTATATCTTTAATGCCCGTGATCAAAAAAGCTCTACATTTTCAGATAATTCATTTTAAATTACCAGGCTTCAAAAAACTATTTTTCAAAATGAATCTTTGTATTTCTACAAAGTTTGCGGTTCGAATAAACCAAAAAAAAAAAAATACATTTCAAATATATTATTTTATCAAGTATGGAAAATATATTTTAATATAAATTTCGTCTCAATTGCGAGAAAATTTCGTGCCTTTTTTTATCCAGCGATTAATTAAACTTGGGCGGATGGATTTATTCCCTAATTGCGTGGCTATTGTTTTGGTTCAGCGCGTACGCAGTTTGGATGCAAAACGCAAACTAAAAAGACGACGAAGCAACAGAGTATTGCTCGAACTTCCACCTGTTGATTTTCAACCGATTTTTCGTCTTTAGAAATATTCCTATCGAGCCCTCGTTCTCCATACGTTCAAATCGATACACTTGCGAATGTGTGCTTGCAAAAGCTCTTCGTCATCCAATCAAATCGTCCGAGCAATTTTTTGTTCGTTATCGCTGAAGGATCGTTTCGAAATTCACTGGAGCATCAATTACGAAAAAAAAGTGATCGATATTCGTCACTCTCATCACGAGTTTGTTCAATTTTACCTACGAATATTTCTAGCTGACGATTCTTTATTTTTTCTGTTTACATTGAAACAAACCAATCGCAAAACGCTTTTTTGCTTTTTTTTTTTTTATTTATTGTTAATTTTTTTTTTTTCGTCGCGAAACGATTTTTCGATTTTGGAATTCGACTTTTTTTTTCACGTTTGGGGGCTTCGATTGATCTTCGATTGGAGTTTTGAACTAGCGTGTCCAGTTTAAGCGCGAAATTGAAAGCGTCGCGACGCTCTTACGGCGTCGGTGGTCGGGTCGGTACTGCGAGTCTCCGCGTACCGCCTCGGTGTCCCTTTACCTCCATTGACCGAAACCGTATTGGCCAATGAGCTTTTACCGTTTCCCCTCGATCTCTGGGATTTCCGTTGGTTTTCCAAGCCACCGGGAGAGACCGGAAGAGAAAGAGAGATAGAGGGCAAAAACGGTGGTATAGGGAAGAGGGAAGTAACAAAGAAAAGCAAAATGCATTTATCTAGAGTTTCTAAAGGATCCTAGAGGATTTCTTCCTCAACCGGAATTCTCATGAGCTTTCAAAGCTGTGACGGTGTAAACTCGATTTTTTGAACTGGTAACCCTTAATGCTTTTGGAATAAAAAAAGAACGTATTTTTTTTTACCCCTTGTACGATCATTTGGTCATTTTTCATCATCGAAACATCGTTTGTTCGAATCGTTTCAAGTTCCAATAACAAAGCAAGATAATTAATATTTTTACTGATTTTGGAAAAAAGCTCGAAGCTCTAATCACTTTTTTATAAAACTTTGAAATATTTTGAAAAATAACGAGCAGATTTACGTTTACAGTTGCAATAACAAAGCAAGATAATTAATATTTATACTGATTTTGGAAAAAAGCTCGAAGCTCGAAGCTTTTGTATTAAACTTTAAAA
>JAPYZJ010003673.1:0-15614 GCA_030522765.1 Ophioninae sp. B BG-2022a | reverse complement strand
CAAATTTTCTAATGGTTTAACTTGGTTAATTTATAGATGGCGTTCTAAAAACTGGTCATATACGTCAAAACTCCGGAAAAATGGCTTTTTTTGCAAAAACATTCACTACTCCGCCATTTTGCAATATTAATGATTATAACTCCAGGCTAGTCCGCACAATATATACCACTACCACAAAAAAATAACAGTATCCACCAATTACTAAAAAAGTATATTCATTTTGCAAAATTACTGGAAGGAAAAATGAAAAAAAAAATTACAAATAATGAAATTGGCTTCTTTTGCATTTTATTAGATTTTAAATACATATTTATGATTATAAACGTGAAAAAATATTATCTTCATGATAAATTTTAAAAAAAATACAATGAAAGTACTCAAGATATATTCGGTGAAAAATTCATATTTTACATAAATATACTAGATTTTATAACTAAAATGAAAACAAAATTTTTTTCAATAAAAACTGAAAAACTTACCTTTATCTCATCGATTGACACTACAATACGTCGATTACAATAAAAAAAAAATATTTTTACTGAAATGCGGTTACGGCCACACTGGGGTAACTAGTTACCCCAGGCCGATAAAACGAGCGTTCGAAACGCCACCATGCATTTTTTTGACTTACTATGTAGTGAAATCACAACTTACACCTGTCTGTCACCGGCAAATGCCGTTTGTAGTATTAATTCGAACGTTTTCAGACCTATAATTCCACTTTGTTTAAGCCTGGGGTAACTAGTCACCCCGTGTGGCCGGTAAGGGTTAAAAGATCGGAAAGAGCGAAAAGAAAGAAAGAAAGATAACAAAGAGTTAGTCATACCTGTTTCTTCTTCAACCTGGCAGCTTGAAGAGCAGCTGCGAGAGAGTTGGTTTCGGGTATAGCGTCGGTGGGGTTAGCGAGCATGGAGGGTCCCATTGAGGGTGCGTTGGGTATGATAACGGCGTTGTTGGCGTTGGGAGCGGGCGGGGGTGGAGGTGGAGGTGGAGCAGAAGCGGGACCACCGGTGGGTCCCATAGGGGGCGGTGGTGGTCCGCTGTTGTTGCTAGTGGTATTGTAAGCGTTAGAATTGGAGTTGGTAGGGGGGGCGACGGTAGCGTATTGATTAACCGCGTTGGCTGGGGTACCGTAAGGATTGGTGGTCGCGATAACAACTTGACCGTTGTTGCTTTGATACTGCAACTGTGTGGTTGTTTGGGCAACGTTGCCAAATTGTGATTGGCCGCTAGCGTATTGACCGGTACCGCTCGCGTATTGATTTATCGAATTGTTGCTACCGTATTGATTATTATTCCCGAGATATTGACCGCTCGCTGTGCTAGTGTTAATCGCGTACTGACTATTGACAGGAGGAACGACGACGCCACCGCCGCTCTGACTCGTCACCGTATTTGCCTGACTGTAAACACCGTTGTTCTGTACGTTGTTTTGACCGTAAATAACGCTACTCTGCTGTATCCCCGGGCTCGAATATTGAGCCTGCGATTGGCTATTGTTGAGGTTATACTGCGAGCTCGATTGTTGACCACTATTCCCGTAATTACCGGACTGATTCGTTGCGTAAATGGGCTGGGATTGCAAAGGGATACTTGATTGGGAAGCCGTTTGTTGTTGTTGTTGTTGTTGTTGTGCGTACTGTGTCATCATTGGGGGTGGCACGGGAGTCGCGAAGTTCATCATTAACGGCGGACACGGAGGCGCTGGTGGCGCCGCCGGTGGCTGAGGCGGCGGTATCGGCGGACCGACCATTTGTGGTACTATCGGCGCCGCTAGCGGCGCACACTGCTGCTGCTGCTGCTGCTGCTGAAGCCCGGCTACCGGCGGCTGTGGTGCTGGTGGTGCCGATGATGTTCTGTGATGACCTTGTTGCTGCTGTTGTTGCTGCTGCTGTTGCTGCTGTCCCGTTGACGGTGGACAACTCGGTGATATGGCACATGGGCCATTCGTAGCTAGAAATCAAAATAGAAATCGAAATAGAAATCAAAATAACGTTCAACGAAAATTCGTTAAAATTACGATTTTGCTCAAACTGGCGTATCCATCGAGCGTGAATCATTAGAAACGAAATAATTGAAAATAATTGAAAATAAGGAAATAATCGTGTTTTGGTAAACGATACTCACGTTGGCTCTGCTGGGACATCCTACGCTCTTGTATTATCGCGACGTCCTCTCTGGTCATGGTCCTACGAAAAAATTCAAACTCGCTCAAAAATCTTCATCAGTTTTCCATTCGATCTCGATTCATTGTTTTCTGTCTTTTTTCTTGTATTTTTGTTTTTGTTTTTTGAATACAGCTTTATTAAAATATATACGTAATTTATTCATAAATCAATGCAAAGCAGGATTAGTCAGCCAGCTAGACTAACGTATTAAAGTAACACGTGTTATACCTCTAGGAACCAGAGCTACCTAGATTCAAGAAACGTCGAGAGTATCGTATGAACCACCTTAGCAATGAGTTACGCAACCATCGATATTCTCATTCTAATCGACGTCATTCCCTTTGAATCTCACTGAGATTTAGAAATCAAACCAAAATTTTTAAAAACACTCCCATCGAAAAATTACGACGTGACTGGAAAATCGCTAAAATAATTTTCGCAGTTTTCTTAATTTTCGATTTTTGCTTTCATTGTACTGAGGAAAAAAAGTTCTTTTGATCAATTCTCTCCATTTTAATTGTTCGATGAGAGGGTAAATAATGAAATTTAAAAAAATCACATAGGCGAAGAAACAACGGAAAAAAACTCGGACAGCCGATAATCGAGTGAGAAAAAAGCCAGAACCGATACATGAGTATCTAGACGCATTCCACTGTCGAAATCGTTACGCTATCTCTTCGGGTACGTATAAAATGTAGGCGGGTTATTCGATCGTCGGTCAGAAATCTCATACTTACCCTGCCAGTCAAACAAGCGGCTATCGCTAAGGTGGTATACGCATTAGTATTATTGCACATTTTATTTTCACGAATAATACTGTTTTTCGTGTGTACGTGTACTTTTCGTGTATTACCGTGTACCCCCCTCGCGGTTTTGTCTCTTCGGGGTCATGACGATATGAATTACCCATCGGACGCGTATCGAATAAACTTTCGCACGGTGATGATAATGTACGATAATTCAAGGTTATGTGTATGATCGCGTGTCGTAACGAGAAATCATTTGGGAATTACGTGTACGATAATTTGAGTTTTATTGAGCGTTTCACTGATCAATGTTGGAGAACCTTTTTTCTTTTGGTTATAAATAAAATCAAAATTGAACCGCATTTTTTTGTACGATATTTGTACGATTACGAATTGAAGATCACTTATTATAAAAAGATTATTGTTTCGCGTTTTTAATGGAAATTTCGAATTTCCGCAATTTTTAATGGAAATTTCGAATTTCTGGAATTTCTCATGGGAATTTCGAATTTCTGGAATTTCTCATGGGAATTTCGAATTTCTGGAATTTTTCATGGGAATTTCGAATTTCTGGAATTTTTCATGGGAATTTTCGTGAAATTTTCGAAAGTTCTCTGTTTTTTTAAAAAACGCTATTATTCTAGACTTTCCTGAACAACATTTCTTTGTATCCAACATTAAAGACCAGGAAAAAAATTATTAAAAAAAAACCGAGCATTTTCAAAAATTACTCGCGACATATCCATTAAAAAATGTTCCCACAAGAAATTTTATCGTTAATTAGAAACCTTAATTTGTAGTATCGTATCATCGGAAATAAACGTACACTCGAAGTTTCAGCTTCCATAGATCTCGTCAGTCAAGCAAAAAAAAAACAATCAATAAAACGCTCGATTTTTCATGAAGCTGCAAACGTTAATGACTGTTTCCATTACTGTCCATTGAAATTTATTTCCAATCTGAAATTCCATTTCTTCCAATACGGGAACGATTCAAAAACGTGGATAACAGAAATTTTCAAGGAATTTGCAGAACGCTCGATGATAATGTTGATCGCGATCATTAATCGCAATAATCGCGAAAACGACGATGAGAAAATGTGAAAATCGCGCGGATGCGTTGATGCTACGCGCATGATCGATGTTTCTGTTTTTTGGGTTTGTTTGGGTTTGCTTTTTGTTTTTTTTTTTGTTTGTTGTTGTTTATTTCTACACCTATAGCGAAATCGAAATGGAACTGCATGCATCGCGTTGATCATTGATGACGATCATTGGCGAATATAAAACTGTTAATGGAAGCTATCGGACGCACGCCACCCGTTAAATTGCGAGAGATCAGTGAATATTATGCGCAGATGACAATTAAGCCCCGTGCAGACTGATCGAATTATCGAATAATAAATCAATGGAATCGAAAAAAAAATACATTTATTTCCGGGCAGTAAATGAATTTTTGAATGAGTCTGTATTTTGACGAGTTTTGGCTCCGGAAAGTCGCAGAACTTTGAAAAATTGAAAAACGGAATCAATTTCCGAAAACTTCGCCGCGAAGTGTCCGGAGAACCAAAAAATCCAAAGGCAACCAAAACATTCTTCCTTTTTCGTTCAAGCGTTATTTATATTTTCATGAGACTCGGTGACGATTGCGAATAAATCTTTTTTTTGAAAATCCAAGTAGATTTAACAATTTTTAAAAAACCATATTAATGTTTATTGAATCCATTTTTATATGTTTTTTCATTCTGCTCCATATATATATATGTAAAGAAAAATGGTTTTCAAAATCCATATCGAATGGTGACAAATTATTTTTCCCATTCTGTTTCCTTTAAAAAAAAAAAATAGCGGTTTTTAAATGAATTCATTTTTTCCAGGCTTTATGTCTTTTTGTTTTTCTTTTTATATTTTATATCTTTTTATTTTTTATATTCTTATACCTTATATTTTGATATATTTTTTTACATCTTTTATATATTTTTTTATATGCTTTTTTCCATTGTGTTCTATTGAAAAAAAAAGAAGCGATTTTCGAAAATCCTTATAAAACTTCGACAAACGCTATTTTTGAAATATTTTTTTTCTCAATACCGCTCCATTTGTCTTTCGGTTAGATCAACCATGCGATAAGTCTGCGTGGCTCGATTGTCTTTGGAAGAAACGCGAAGTTTTTAATTTTTTGTTGTTGTTTTGTTTTTGCGTCGCTCGATATTCGCAATCGCAACGGATAATGCTTTTGTTAAAACTTTTGTTGTTTTAGGTCAATAAGTTCGAGAAGTCACCTCATGGGGGTATCAGCTGATGAACCGCGTGTACAGGGTGTGAAGCCGCCGACCTGTATGACGGTCGTCGTACCGTTACTAATGGACGGGTGGCTGTGGTTGGGGCTTGGGGTCGGGGGCACGGAGGAGTTCGAGGTGGCTCTCGTAGTAAGGCGACCAAGTGACAACGAGACCCGCGATACAGATCCCATCGTGCTAATGTCTTGTACGTGTGCCTGACTGTAACGTAATCCGTATCAACGGACGTTCAATGAATCGAAACGGCGTGAGAAAAGCTCGGGACGCGTCTATGTGAAAGTCATCGAGAAAAAGACAAAGAGAGAGAGAAAAAGGCCAGAGAGAGACAGAGAGAAGCTGTAATCTCAATCTCTCCAATGGGAACTCAATAACGATTAAAACGAAATGACTCAATCATCGCTGCATCAACGATAATGACGTTGAAGATTGCATCGCTGATAACGCAATAAAAATCGTTTCTGCAGTCCTCAAATTTCTCTGGCAAATAGCAGTATAAAAAAATCGTAAATTTTGTTAGTTACATTTTTGTCTAAAACTTCGGAAATATAAATCATCGTGAAAGACAATCCAAATGAAGAATTAAAAAAAAAAATAGAACCGTCAATCCGACGATACGAATTTCAACGTCATCAGTGATAAGACCCCTTATTAGTTGTAGTAAAAAGAAATCCACGTTTTTTTTCAATAGATGGCTCGAGTTATCTGTATCTCGCGTTGTATATGTCCGATCTCACGTAATAAGTTTTGTAGGTAGGCTAAATGGGCCAACGAGCTTTTGCTCCGATATGAATTTTCTGTAATAAAAAAAAATGGTATATGTTTGATCCAGTTACACTAGATGGCGTTAAAAAGATGAGGTTTCGTACTGAATAAACTTTTCCCACAGTTTTGTGATTGATTGACTCCAAAAAACAATGGATTTCTTTTTACTAAACCTAATATATCAGGACCGTTTCTACCGACATTTTTCTCAGCGTTCGGAGCCATAGAAAAAAAAAAACAACTCCTCAAACGAAAGTGAAATGTTTAATTTCCGGTCAAGATGGAAACCTGGTAACAAATCAAAGAGTATTTGGACCTAGCCCCGACATCCGCGAATCGATCGATCACAACGGGGACAATTTTTGAAAGCCAGGATTGCGATAAAGTGCTTTTTACTCGGGTCGATCGCTCTTTTTTTTTCATACCATCAACGAAAATCGAAACGAACGAAACACAGCTTTTAGGATGAAGATAATTTGGTGATTGCTGGCTAAAACCGCGATTTCACGGTTTTTATGTTTCCCTTTTTTTTTTTAAATCTGGATTCCACGCTCCACGCGTTTTGATGGGACAGTGTTGGAGGTCTCGGAATATCGATGACCCACCTGTATCCCATATCCTCGTCGTATTGCGGATTCATTTGCGGCGGTTGTTGCTGTTGGGAAGCTTGTTGTTGCTGCTGCGGTTGTTGTTGTTGGGGCTGTTGCTGAGGCTGCTGTTGGGCCTGTTGCGGATAAGACGGTTGCTGCTGCTGAGTCGCCGTGGTGACAGTAGGACCGAGACTGCGTGATATGTTGCTCCCGTTGCTCAGCACCTACGGGACGGTCGACAATGTGCATAGAAGAAAAATCAACGATGGAATCAAACGGTTTAATTGAATGATTGCGAGCAGCCAGGATCGCGAACCGGGCTCGATTAAGCCCGGGGAATTGTATTTTCGAATCGACTATCTTCGACGCATTAAATTCCCCCCCTCCAAACCTTAGCAAATTTCATTCGTCCGATCCGAGAAGAAAAAAATTGATTCTCGCGACACGCGATAAACGATCTCTCAGCTCGTCGACGGAATTAATTTACGATCGCGTGGGAGTCAGGTTCGTTAAGCTCTGTAAAAAAAAAAACTCTTTCGTACTTTTTGCCGAATCTTTTTTTTCTTTCCGACTCGTTTAACGTCATTGGGACACCGAGAACACACATGGGCTCGGGCTACCCTGACGCAATATCCAGGACTAATGCTTATTTAACTTTCGACAGTTCCCACGGAACGCACAGCTGTAGCTGTTACTTTTTTTTTTGTCTTTCTTTGCTTTTTGTTATCTAGTATCGATTAATGACGTAGAAACGAGAGTATTTAATTCAAGGTCATGGTATACATTTTTAATCAACATCTTATCAGTTATATCTCAACCCGTTAGAGACTGAGTTTTTGAAATCCAAATTTTGTGTTTTTATATTTTTATTTGGGTTGAATGATGACCAGTTAATATAATGACAAAAAAAAATTTTTTATCTCCCAATTTTTAGTTTTAGGCTGTTGCCATATGGAAACGCTACGTTTGTAGTTTTTGATGTATGATCCGTAAATTAAATTGACTACTCAAGTTGCCACATGGCAACGCTAGTCTTTAATGGGTTAATACAGTATTCCGATATCATTGAGAGGTTATCAGTATGGATGTTAAAAAAATATGTGGAAAAATATACAGGTTGTCCCACTTAAGGGCATGACGAACATCGACATAACCTCACAAATTTTCGAAATCCTTTTTCTCGGCGTCGATCAAGTTTACGGCGAAAAATCGAGCATTAGTCTTTCTAGAATTCATAGAGACAGAAATAAATGCTTTAATTTTACGATAAAAATGTTTCGTCCTTGCGAAATTGCGATTTAAAAATTTCGACTATCTCTCTCGCACTCGTGTGTCATGTGGTACGTCTTCGACATGTCCTTAAGAATTTTTTCCGTGAAATGGGGTATTAGGGGTTAAATTCCGAGTCGATTGACTTGAGCATGTATAGTTCGCAGATCAACCCCTGAATTGTTATTAATTTTTAAAAGCAGCCAATCACGCGATGGAAAAATTTGCCAAAATCGATGGTCCAACTTTGAAATTCTGCCAAAAATCGAAAAATCATCGAAACTTGATAATTCAACAGGCGTTTTAAAGAGAAAATTATAACGAAGAGATTTAGCACAGCGTGGAGTGCCAAATCCTGAAGGAAAAAATGTTATCGATGCTTGGGTGAAAAAACTGTATTAGCCCAAAAATCAAAATAAATTTGGAATTTTGAATGTTTGTTTCATTGGTCCATTTCGATGTGATTTGATCCCCTGAGCACGAATCTAGCATTCATTTTTACCAAAACCCAAAATATCATGAAAAAATTGTGAAAAAATTCTAAAAACACGATTTTTTTTGCTGTTTTGTGTGCAGTGTTTTCAACGGAAATTCGATGATATTTGTAATCAGCTGAAAATTTTCAATTGGATAGACCCTCAAAACCATTTCAGAATCGAAAAGAAAACATTCGACCCTCTTACAGCAAAAAAAATCGTGTTTTTAGAAGAAGGTAAACTGCAGCGTTATAAATCGATATCTCGATATCTAATATTCGAAATCTCGAAATTTATCGTTATAATCGATATCTCGACATCTAATATTTGAAATCTCAACATTTTTGGATAAAATCGATACCGCGACATCTAATATTTGGAATCTCAACATTTTTCGATAAAATCGATATCTCGAAACCTAATTATCAGGAATCACAGCAAATTTGGTATTCTTATCTCTACAGATAAAAGACAAAGTCTTGATTTTTTATTTTCATGAAGGACCAGCCTAAAATGAGTTCTTTCTTTCGACAGTAGTCTGGAGAAAATGAAGAAAGAGTTGAGCAGTGACGAGTGTCCGTAAAGCCACAAAAGAATCGGGTCAAGAAAAGCTGGTAGGCCAGGAATGAAAAAGGTGAAAACAAAACATAACCTAGTCTCGGAGAATATTGAGGAGGCAATTTGGAAGGGAAACGAAGACTCACGTCAAGTGCTTGGAGCATGGCTCGTGCGAAAGCGTCGGCGTCGTCTTTGCTCGAAAAATTGAGACCGTAGACCTGTTTGTTGTCGCGCCATTGATGAAACGTCGCGGTCGCCTGATTGTACTTCAGGCCCTTCAGTATAGCGCAATTGATAACGATCTCGTGGTCCTGAAGTTTTCTTCCGACAACACGAAACGTATTGTTGACGAGATGATGATAAAGTTGAACCTTCGATAACCCTGATGACGTGCCGCTCGGTATCCATTTTTTGTTAACGTCGTCGTAGACCATCACCGACGCGCGGGCTGATGATTTGCTCACTTCGCTGTTGACCAAGCAAAAACCATCAAATTTCAATCGAACCATTTTTCAAAGATTTTTTTCTCCAATTTATCGAAATATTTTTCATTCTTTCTTAAACAATTCAAACTCGATATTCTAATTTTTGTTTACATTGTCAAACGAAAATTAAATGTTTTCAAATATCCGCGCCCTACGCGAGAACAGCTGAAACTCGTCAACCGGTTAAAACGTCCCTTCGATGTATTTTCGACCGATGATGACATCAACGATTACACTTATATTAGGCAAAAACTAAAATCCAAAAAGCAACTGTACATTGCCAAGTTATCGTAGTTGTCAAACCCAAACCAATAAACAATTATGAAATCTTCGTTATTCTCTAACCCAAACAAGCCAAAGATTTTGGAATTTTCCATTTCCAACTCACAAACAAATTGAAATAATAATCGTAATTATTAATGATGATCTGATTAATTAATCATTACTATTATTAACAGTATAATCATAATAATAATAATAATAATCGTAAAAAATAATGCAATTATGATAATTATAAAAATACAATTATAATTATCATAACAAATATAATCGTAAATTAACATAATAATAATAATAATAATCATAATGAATAATATAATAATAATAAACATAATGAATAATATAATAATAATAATCACAAAAAGCCAACAATAAGAAAAAAAACTGTCTCGTTTCGTTTGTATTGGTCGTCTTATTTTTGTCCCTATCAGACTGAAAGCATGTGTCAGATGAATCACGAGGCTCGCGTTGACGAGTAAGTCGAGACGACGATCCGAACTTCTACGTTGCCTCGATCAAGCTTGCTATTGAACGCGATACCTCGCGATCTCTCGCTACCGGTATACTGTTTCATTCCAGGCTATCGGAAACGGGACGAAAAAGAAAAAAAAATCAACGTGTACGACTGTGCGCCAACATAAATACTGAAAAGCTCTGTAATTGTCTTTCACTCGCGATCGGAGTGAACGTAGACAAATCGATGAGCAACACTGTGAGTTTTCACGGGAGGTCATGATTTTTGGATTCGGAGTTGTTTATTGACGCGTCAATGGGAGTTTCAACACCATCTTTTTTTTTTTTTCGTTTTCGTTGTTCGATTTCAATGGAACATCGCTTTTGGTCCGTCAGCCCCCAATATCCCGTGACCTTGAAGCTTCTATTATTGAAACGCAAGGAAAATGATTGATTATTTAATTTTTTTATTTTCGAAATTCACTTCGGTCGAGTTACGAAATTCACGAATATTCTTTTTAAGGATTCTTGTTTGTGTACAATTCACAATAGAAATGTTCAAAATATGATTCTCGATATGAATAAATTAATATTATAAAAGATATTGTTAAATACCTTTTGTAATATTAATTTATATTATGAATATAATATTTATAATTATTATTGTTATTATAATTATAAATATAATTATAATGATAAATATAATATAATTTCTTTTCTCCCTTTTTTCTTGATTTATATTTTTTACATTCTATTTTTCAATTTTTTTAAATTTAATTTTTATAACCGATTTCTCATTTATTTTCTCGCTTTTTTCTTGATTTATATTTTTTAAATTCTATTTTTCTATTCTATAAATATAATTATAATATAATATTAATTTATATTATAAAAGATATTGTTAAAATGTATTGATAAAAATTAAATTTAAAAAATTGAAAAATAGAATTTAAAAAATATAAATCAATAAAAAAAGGAGAAAATACATAAGAAAACGGTTATAACTTCATTGAATATGATGGGTTTCAATTTCGTATCGTTGAATCAACAAAAAAACATGCAAAAAAAAGTTCGTACGTGCACAAACGTGTATAAATATGTATACGCATGTATACACGTGAAATATAATTAAATCCGGTACTGCGGTAAATTCCGGGTGTTGCAATTAAACGGGATCACGCCCGGAAAGTAATAACGAGCTATGCAAAGTATCCATGCGGGTAAAACTTCCGCCACCGGCCTCGACGAACCCGCTTAATTATTACTTCCCACTGCAGAAGAAATCAGTCTCGATCAAGAGTCAGAGAGAAAGAGAGCGACATAGATGATGATGATGATGATAGATTTTATTATGCCCTAGTAAAAAATTTTCGGGCAATTAAAGATACAACAAAATTTTTAACAAAATAAAGATTCAATGTTTAATAAAATAAAAGTTAAATAATAATATAACGAAAAAAAAAATTAAAAAAATACAATTTTAATAGATATAACGAAAATCAATTTTAACAAAAAAAAAACAAAAGAAAAAACATACAATTTTAATAGACATAACCAAAATCAATTTTAACCAAAAATAACAAAAAAAAAGATAGAGAGAGGGAAATAGGAGGGGGCGGGGATTATCTGGCACGATACACACCGCAACTTCCGTACTCTCACATTCGAGAAATCATAACACGAAGATAGGAACAACCCCCACAACGTTTCTTTTTTTTTCTGGTGCACTTTCGTAAATGGAACGTTTAAAACGTCGTATAACGATACCGCGTATCTCTTTAGTGGTAAACGTGTTCGCGAGTGTGTTAAATTTGCCGATCCTATTTATTAAAATGATTTATGAATTATTTAGCATAAATAATTGTAGAATATGATTTGAGATAATGATAGCGATTTGCTTAATTGTGCAATAGAATAATATTATTTTATTGTGTAATTCACTAAATCACTATTATTATCTAAAATCATATTCTGCGATTATCTATGCTAATTAAATAATAAGTAGTTTGAGTTAATTTTATTTATGCAATTAGATAATATTATTCTATTGAAGAATTATATTTAATAAAAATTGATATTATTAATAAATATAATAATAAAAAATTAACAATATTAATAAAAATAAAATTTTATTAATTCTGTAAGATAATTATGTAATCCGATAATTGCATAATTGGAAATGAATAATAATACAAGTGAAGTAATATTTTGATTGTAAAACAAATACGCTATGGAATATTTTTCCACCTCGATAGCTAGCCACGAAAAAAAAGAAGAAAAAAACAGCAGTCGTTGATTTCTTCACTAAGCCCCAGAACCATGTCCCTTGATCTCTCCAGTCCACTGAAAGCCACCCCTATAGGTCAAATCTCAAGTTACATGAGCAGCCCTCTTGGACCCACACACGAGTGCACCAATGCACTCCCTCTAATGGCATCAATGGAATATAGTCCCCCATACGCCGGGATGAATTAATTTAATGGTAAACCCCGATTAACGTGATCCGACGATTTTTCAAACTTTACGAGCCTCTGTCGAGGTTTGGAAAAACTCATGTGACTAATCGAAGAATCGAGCTGCGGGAACGTGAATCATCGCGTTTAAAACTTTCTGATGGGATTGGAGTTGCCCGGAATGCAACGAAAATTATTGCAAATTTTATTTATATTTATTTATTTTAAATTTACAATTACAATAAATTTATTTATTTTAAATTTACAATTACAATAAATTAATTTTATTTTCTTATCATTAGTTATTTTTTTATTATTCATATATTTTATTTTTTATTTTTATTTCTGTTTTTAATGCCTCGCTCGATCAAATTTTTTTCCTCACACCTTAACGACCATATGCTTGCAAAATTTTTTAATTGCGTATATCTTTCTTATTTAATTCGTACAGAATTTAAAAAAAGCAGATGTCTGGGAAAAGCGTGTACGGCGAAACTCAAAAACTATTCGGGAAAAAGTATCGAAAAAAGCTTTGAAACCTACTAACTTATGTAACCCGTGATGCTTTACCATTGACAAGTGGTTCAATTACCTCCACTATTGAGGATGTACGGATTTCGAAAATTTTGGCGGTTATTTTGATTTTTAGCTTGTTCTTGTGTTTCGGACGATTCCGGAAACGGATTTCGGAAATTTGTGAGGTTATATTAATTTTCTTCGTGTTCTTGTAATCCGGACGGTTTCAGAAGCGGATTTCGGAAATTTGGGAGATTATATCGATTTTCTCCGTGTTCTTCTATTAACAAGCGATTCTAAACGAGAATCAATCGCGGGGTCTTTCTTATCAGCGAATACTCAACGGACCAGTGTTCGAGCAGGTATAATCTCCGTTCGAGCGATAAGAACGACGAGGATTACGAAAACGAGTTCCAAGCACGGGGCTTGTCAGTTTGCAGATAAGGATTTATCGAAAGGTGGTACCCATGGAACTAGGGTGATTAGGGACGAACAAGCGAGAACGAATGTCCGTTTCTTGGGTCGAACGAAATCCCCAGGTGTGCTCGATAACAATCGAAGTTTCAGTGATCAAGCACTACCGATTTAATTTACTTTCGATCAACATTTTTTCTACCAACTGATTCCTCCATTTACCAAAAAATCGTCTCTTTCATTAAAAAAAAAAAATCCAGAAAAAAAATTGAATTAATCCTCAGAAAAATTCATTACAAAAAAAAGAACAGTTTTTGAAGGTCGGGTAGGAAACCCGAACTTCGAATGCCCAGAAGGCTAAAAATTCCGAATTTGAATATTCCGAAACTACAAATTTCGTATATTTTTCGGTTTGTTTGGATTTATTTAAAATCAAGGGTTTAAAATCAAACAAACGAATCCAAACAAACCCAAAAAAATTTCGTAAACGTTTACAAAATTTGTAGTTTCGGACTACTAAAATTCAGAATTTTGAGCTGGTCAATCGAAATTCGGGTTTCCTACTCAGTCCCAGTTTTTGCATTCCAGGGTTGAAAACTTCAACGTGAACGTCGTTCTAAGAGCGAAAAATTGCATGAATTTCCAAGACGAGTAAAAACTCGTTCGTCCATTGGACAGAGAAGAAAGGAAGATCTCGACAATTAATTATCTGAAGTATTTGCGTGTACAAGTACAGCACTGGAAAGTCGTCGTCGAGCCCCCCCCCCCTCTCGCAATTTTCTCTCTTTCTTTCCATCTTTTCGTCTTTCCCCTCCAAACGTCGACGACGAAAGTTGGAAAAGGACTGTGCTCGCAAAAGGGTCGATGGCGAAGGGTGCTCTGGGCCAGGGATGAAAGGGGGTCGAGAGGGGTTGCGAAGGGCTGAAACTAGGGAAAACTAGGCAAGCTGTGCAAAAAGCCAGAAAAGAGAGAGAGAGAGAGAGAGATATGAATGGACCCCCTTAAAACAGTTCGTTGAAGCGTACGTGTAGGGAATACTCGTCCACGATTTTCAATTCGGTCACCATTTCGCTAACTTTCGTCCACGTAAGACCAAAACGAACCCCTACGAGCTTCCGAACAGTCAAGTTCATTAGAAAGCTGGAAATACCGTTCGAGCCCCTTTTTCAGAGTGACGTCATCGGCAAACGTGCCCATCAAAGACACCCTGTGGATTATACTCGTACAACGCGCACGCGTGTCACGCTTTACCGATCAACCTCGAAACGTATGAAGCCTACCGACAGATGAAAACCGAGAACCACTGAATATTGCCGGATGAGAAACTCTGATGATGACGTCCATGTGCGTCCCCTCTTACTCGTTAAATCCCTGATGACCTTTTTTCTTGGCGTTGTTTGGGTTTGTCGTTCTATCGGGGATCCTTTAATCCAGTAAGGCGTTTGGAATGTCGCGCTTTCGAGTTGTTTGGGTTTGTTTGGGTTCGGATGGGATTATCTTTTTTTATCTTGTTTGAGCTTCTTTATTCCTTCAGGAAATCTTTCGTCTAATATTGAGTTCGGAAATTCGCGCTTTGAAGCGTTAACATATGTTTGGGTTTGTTTGGGTTCGACTGAGACAACCTTTTTCGTCTTGTTTTAACTTCGAATTCTGTGGGAAAATTTTTTCATCCAGAATAGAGCTTGGAAAGTTGGGCTTTCGATTTGTTTGGGTTTGTTTGGGTTCAGCTGAGATGATCTTTTTTAGTGTTCCGTAGCCAAATGGCAAAAACGGAACCCTTATAGATTCGTCATGTCTGCCTGTCTGTCCGTCCGTATGTCACATCCACTTTTTTCCGAAACTATAAGAGCTATACTGTTGAAACTTGGTGAGTAGATGTATAGCGTGAACCGCATTAAGATTCTCATAGAAAAATAGAAAGAAAAAAATATTTAAGGGGGTTCCCCATACTTAAAACTGAAACTCAAAATTTGTTTTTTTATCAAACCCATACGTGTGAGGTATCTATGGATAGGTCTTTAAAAATGATATTGAAGTTTCTAACATCATTTTTTTCTAAACTGAATAGTGTGCGCGAGAGACGCTTCCAAAGTGGTAAAATGTGTACATCCACCCCCCCCCCACACCCCCCCCCACAATACTGAGAATG
>JAPYZJ010003672.1:0-30494 GCA_030522765.1 Ophioninae sp. B BG-2022a | reverse complement strand
TCGATATGATTCCAACGCCATTGTTTAAGTCAGGCAAAAACCTTTTCCAAACACTCCAAATAAACCTCCTTCGCATAGGAGAAGCCTACTCTACGACCTCTTGAAATATCGTGATTTCTGAGATTCTGGAAAAGTGGCCAGGAAAGACGAAAAAATTTTTTTCCCGTTTTTGAACTTTAAAAAGGGTCTATTTGATCGGAAATTTTCTGCTGATTACGAATATGCCAGAAATTTTGCCGAAAGTGCAAAATTAGGCTGGGAAAATGCGAAAAACCTTTCTAGAATATTTTTTCGACATTTTTCCACATGCTGATATCAATGACCTCAGAATTTCACTTCCACCCTCCCATTATACTGATGACATTCTTACGTGGGACACCTTGTATCCATAACAACCTTGTGGGATTTTCTTCATCCGATTCTTCAGACTCTCCATCCTTCCACCTCACTTTTTCGCTTAGACGTAGCTGCGCAGTCTGGGTATAATTCGTCGAGAGTAGAGTTAGTAATGCGTAGCCAAACGAATGTTAGGATTGCTGACTTCGCCAACTCGTGTGAGCTTGGCAAACGAGGGGACCGGAAACCTATATATAGGTTTCTTGATCATACGTACTTGCGTTGTATGAAATATACATATGGACCATACACTCATAGATATATTTCATCCAGCTTGAGGACAGAGGCAAACTCTCCCCGCTGGTGTACCCGAGGCTTCAGGCACCAGGGTTTTTTTTATGAATATTCGAACACGCGCCAATAAATTCGAATGTGCATGACGAAAAGGTCGCCAGACGTGAAGTGGTCGTCCAGCTCCGACGTCAATGTACCCACCAGCATCTATATGCATACTCATATTTATATGTTATACATTGCCGGATATATGACTATGTGGATATACGGTGAGATACACGTAAGGATCTATATACACGTATTCATTCAGTTGGGTATGTATCAGCTCACATATACGTGGTCCATAGTTGGGGGCTACTATCCCCTGCGTCTCTTGTTCGTCTAGTGGTGTACTCGTGTGTTGGGCACTGCCTAGGTCGAGGGGACCGCAATAAGAGAGAGAGTAGGTAGAGCACGGTGACTACTGCTGCACAGGGGCCTGTCAAGAGGCTACTACGACGGAGCGTCGCATCGCTAACCAGATTCGTCGTCGAGACTCGAAACTACTACCATCAATGTCTACCTCTGTATCGCTGGTGCTACTACTATCGTGATGCTGCTATATGTGCTCTCTGGAAATATGGAACCGTCCGAGTACCAACCCATCTAGCTTCTCCTTCTTCTCTCCCTCCAACTCTTTCTCCCTCTCTGTCGTTCATCAGAGGTGATGCACGTACGTTCACGTACTCTGGCAAGGGGTTTGCGCTAGGACGCTATGAGCCTATATTTTCGCTGCCACCCTCTCTCTCTCTCTCTCTCTCTCTCTCTCTCTCTCTCTCTCTCTCTCTGTCCCCCTGGAAGAGCTCGGAAAGCCAGTAGCGTACATGCAACGCTGTGAGAGCTTGGTGACCTCACATGCCATCGACATCCTCGTTCTCGGTGCCACCACTGCGCAACACAGCAATGACTCCAGCATCGTCCTCTTAGAAAAGATACTCGGGTTTTCTGGACAGAAGTTGTTTTGGGACTATTGCACCATCCTTATCCACCCAAACAAACCCCAATATCCACGCGAGTCTGGGATTTGATTTCTGCGTCTGGAAAACCGTTTACCTATAAGCTAAAACGGTAAACGAATTGCGTGTTAAGCTTTTCACCGTTCCACCTTATATTTTCGCAAAAAGCTGCATTCTCAAGGCTCTTAGCTTTCCCTCATACCTAAACCTTCATCTGACTCCCTCTTCCAACCGTTTGATAAATTCTACATGCGCGGGGTCCTCCAGCATGCGCACCGCACAAAATAATAGCTAGCTTGTTGGTGGTACACCACCTACGCACGGAAAAAAAGCTCGCGAGCCGGTGACCTTTCCAATTAACGCCGCGAGACGTGACTGGCGGCGTCAGCATCAACGAAGTATTGCGAGTGGGTATATGTTTGCAAAAGTTTCGGGTATGTATGTACGCGTCTAGTGCACGCATTTTGCCGGGTCCGCATCACAGCGGAGGACCAAAAAAACGAATTTAAAAAAAAACGGGAATGAAAAACTGCTGTAGGCGTGCGAGGTCTCCGGGATTGCAATTCTCACTCGACTATACGTATTCCGAGCTTTGGTACTGCGACGAGTTTGTTATTCGTTTGGTAACGCAAGGCGGAAATATAAAATTTGCTAAAGAACTTTGAGCGTGTGTGAGTGTTTCTAGGTGCTAGGTGTCGAGGGTCGTGTGCACGTTTCGCAACCCTGTTATGTGTGATTGTGCGTAGGCTGCGAGAATATCAACTCCCGAACGTATCAACATCATATTTTCGATGTCTCGATAAAAATGGTGGTTTACAGCTGCACCCCGCATGTTGGCACGAATGGTCCAACAGACGAGGCAGTATTACAGATTACTACTTTTAGTATATGATGTTGAGCAGGCCATTGCAATATCGTGTTGAGTACCCCAGATACTAATGACTGAGACCCCTCTGGAGTCAACGGACCCCAGGTTGTTTGGGTTGGTGACCCCAGATTGAACAACCCTGTCCTACTTCATAGCTTGCTCTTTCTTTTTGAGTCTGACCCATCTCGTACTTGATTCGTACCGAGCATATCGCTCTCTCCGTTTCGACCGAAGCCTCGACATCATCCGGGAATACTTTGTCGCGCTTGCTATTGATGAATTGGAATAGAAGGTAAAGAAGCAACGGATGGGGCGAGAGAAAGCGGGACAGTGATGGATATATATATGGACAGGGCTAGTGAAAAGGGAGGTTTAGAGATGGGGGACCGAAGAATCGGGAGAAAGCAGGGACGAAGAAACGGGGCAAGAGGAGAGAAGAACGCTGCCCTCTATTGATGTGTATGTGTACGAAAAGTGAAAGAGACACACACAAACGTTCTCTCAGCTCGGGCTAATGCAGCGCGGTGAAATATTCATCAGTCTGCCTGCCTGCTTCAGTGGCGCGGCCCAACCCACCCTTTATATTTCGTAATTACCCTCCCCGAGTATGTCTCCCTCCTCGTTCTCTGTCTCTCTTCGACTCCTGTCGTCGTCTCCTCATCTAGTTTTGCTCCAGTCTCCTTGTTTCTTCTCCCTGCCCACCCTTCTTCTCTCGTCATTGAGGCAAGATTCTAGCTCTCCCTCTTTTGCCTCTCCATTCTGCTCTCGTCATCTTTAGCCATCTCTCATCCTTCTTTTCCACACCCCGCTAATATATACACCTCTCCCTCGCTATCTCCCTTGGTTCTTTTGCTCAGCTTCGCATTATGCGCTCTTCTCCTTCCCTCATCGTTACCCCGTCATCATCATCAACGGTAAACTATCACACGTGAGTGCGTAGGGTACGTATATGTAGAGCATTGCTTTTGTGTAGATATCAGCATCTTTTTCGAGAACATTCGATAAAGTTTATTTTATGCACGAATCATCGATTTTACCGAGGAACTTCGAAATCGCTCTTATCGAAGTTTACTTGTGTTAATTAAATGTTATCAATGCTAATGAAATTGTCAATGAAAATTGTTATCGCACCAGCTTCGTTTTGCAGATTTTGCAGTCATCGCTCAATCACTTCGCAAATCAGAATTGGAAGTATGAAAAATATGTTTTCCAATTATGTAAGTTTTAATAGAGAACACATGATTTTTAGACATTTGGATTCACCTAATGTTCAGTATAGGGACGGTATATTCTTGAAAATAACCTTCTCATGGCAATATTCACACTGAGACGTTATATTCAACGGCTTTATTCTCCGCCTGTCTTTTCGAAAATTTCGAGCCCGGGACCCTGTTTTGTGACATTCTAAAAGCGAGATTGAACCGAAGCGCAGACTGTGTACATGGATGTGTGCTTGTGTGTACCTGCAGATGTTTGTTTGCGTGTTCGCGCGTGTCGTAGTGCCGTTCCACTTTTCGACAGGTGATGCTGCAGAATGATGATGACGCGCTCGTTAACGCCCAACCGAAGAAGCCTTTTCACGAGTCTTGACAAAACTAATCCACCTTTACGCTTTCATGCGTATAATAATACAAACCCATCTCTATTATGATCTCAAAATGAAGCGTAACCCTTCAGCACGCACATTTTTCATTCGTTGTTTCGTTTCTCAGGCTCCTTAGGTACCAATGATTTTTAAATTCGTTCCACCATTCCAATTTAATAGAAATGGAATTTTTTATCCCAATATTTTTTTGGTAAATTTGGAATAAAAAAACTTTCGTTTGCTTTTTCATTGCATTTTTGTCCAGGGCCTGAATTAGCGGTTGGCGACTTCGTGTCAGGCCTATGACACTCGTAAGGCCTAATAACCAACTGTCAATTATCCCGAACTCTCGTTTGAGATAAAAAGCAAGGACGAAAACGCTGCGCGAGCTTGGCAGAGGGTGAAGAATATGTGCCCCCATCGGGATATCTCGGAGGCAAAGGCATATATGACCGTTTAGAAACACCAGAACGTGGTTTCCCTTCGTGTCGGAGAGAGGGCACGATAGACGGTGTCTACATTATCGTGGGCTTCCCGCATAGCTCTAAATATTTATGCGCTCATTCCCCCGCGTCTGCAAACGCCCACCCTTCCACGAGGACGCATCTCTCGTCCAAACATCAAAGAACTCACCCGTCTATATCTATATATACGTAAGTGTGTGTGTGTGTGGTCTTTGGCCGTACTGCATAGTTCGTAAAAATAAATTCTCGAAGCTCGTTGTTTATCTTCGACTTCACCTTTTTTTTCTCCCTACCCACGATATAACCGGCAACACAGCTGTGGAGACACGAAAAAAAACAAAGGAAAACTATAAACAACGGGTAGTAAAGCCATTAATCTTTTTATAGTCACGTATTAATAAATTATTAACAATTACAACTGTGCCGTTCGTTCTTCACTGCTGATTCTCACTTTCTTTAACATTTTCTAAAACTCGAGATCGCTTCTTCAATCATTAAGGAATTTTTGTCAAGAAATAGAAGTTTGTTGCATTTTGGCTTGCGTCTAAATTTCTTGTTAATTAAAAAAGGTCTATGAATAGTGGGCCCTAACACGTAGGTACGTTCTTTTAGTGCCGGCTGCATTTATTTTGACTACATAAACATTTATGTATATTCAGCTACTTCGTCAGCTTCTGTTTCCTGATCTTCGTTTTCCCTTATTCCTCTATACCCGTTCCTCTCCTCAGACATGCGAGCTACGTCTCCAAGCCTATCCAACACCGCAACGTTGATACGCGCACGCGGAAAACACAAGTTGTGTACACTGAGCAAACACACGCAGGAAGAGGGATGATCGTGGCGAAGGAAGAGGACGTTTGCGAAGGGGCCCGAAAAGGAGGCTCGAAGGGGAGGGGGGTACGACACAAGAGAAATAGTGGAAGAAAAAGAGCGAAGAAGTCTACCGGAGTCGTCGAGACGTTAAAGCAAACACGGAGTCACACACGTAGGCAGTCATCACACGTCGCATCTTCGCAAGAACAAAATGGTGAAGCTCGAAGGACGGTGAAAAAGAGAGAGAGAGTGAAAGAGAGAACTGCTACAAGTCGATTCCTGCACCCCCTTAACGGGACCCTACTTCACCATTTTCTATTTCTCAACTCGTATATTTCTAACTCTAGTTAGCTAACTAACTAATAGTTGGTTAGTAACAGTTAGCTAGTAGTTAGTTAGTTAGTAGCTAACTAACTAGCATTGCTGCAACAATTTGGATTATTTCTATCCTAAACTCGTTTCATTGAACTTGACTGATTCTTCGAATTCAAGGAGATCGATCCGAATGCTGTACAATATAGGTTTTAAGATCCGTGTGAACGCGTTAGCGTCCTTCATATGGGGTTTCTAGGCTCAAACCTGGATAGGATGATTAAAAACTAATACGGATCCTACGCTGAACTGAATATCAGGTATTCGTCATCCTTTTTCTCGAGCACCTTTTTTCCAAAACCCATTGAACGCTTAAGGTCTCAATCCTCAGGAACTGGCAGCCCAAAAATCCATCCCCCATTCCCAGAGGGATGAACCTAGCTAATGAGGATTTGATTGAAACACAAAAGAACTGCTGGTATGTCTGTTTGTCACGCGGAGTGATAGAAAGCATATCCGCTTTCAATTGCGTTAACCACCAAACAAAAAAAAGAAATGGAAAACAATCAAAGCGAGCGGAAATTTCGAAAAAGCCTTTTGTCGCGGACATAGGAAACGAAGCGTGAATGTGGATTCAGGACGACAGGTTGGAATGGAAGTAAGGTGAAGAAGGAGGACGAAGGGCGCGGAAGAATAAAAAAAAAAGGCCGTGGGCCGGAGTACAAACGAATCGTGCACGGGCGATTAGCTCCGCATTTGTGCGTTTGCTTGTCCCTTGAGTTCTGAGTCGCGACTATGGTGGTCCTCGCACGATCCTCCTCAAACCTGACAGGACGAAAAAATTCTTTGGTCGAAGGAATCGGGTAAGAAAAAAAAAAGCAAATCTTCAGCGCCCACCTAGACGTTTGTACCGCGTACACGGTAACGCGTTCTTGTTTTCCTTGGACGATGGTTCTGGATCATAAAGCGGACAATGCTGTAACAAAGCTGCCAAAAGTATAGCGAACGGCTGAAATGGCAAGGAGCCAAACTGGCTACCCGTCCGAGCAAGTCCTTCAATAAGGATTTTTATGGACAACCTTACGATGCACGCCAGGAACACGGGTCTCTTGACGCAGTCCCACATACGAGGCTTTGCTGTAGCTGGTGAAGTGTGCACACAATACCGGCAGGGTTCGTACCACGATCGCGCTGTAACTCCGTTATCGCGGTCCGGTAAGCCCACGAACAATGTCCTTCAGCCCAAACCGGGATCTTTCTTGGCCCTTTGCACAACGAAGATGGATAGTGACCCAGCCAGGTCCCCCCTGCGCAATCATTCTTTTTTTTGCCCATCCACAGTTCCTCTGCTCCCATTTCGGACCATCGAGCTATCCTTAGCTTCTCATCGACTATCTCTCACCCTATTCCTCTTGGGATCCCACTTCCGCGGTCACTGATGTCCAAATATTTACCCTCAATGTGTATCTCCCGTGGACCGACCTTACCGGCCCTTCATTCCTTTTTTTTCTTCTTTTTTTCCTTCACTACTCGGTATACCACGATTTTCTTAAGCCTGGCTCATCTTCCCTTTCACTTCTTCTCTCAGCCTCTGCTCATTCAACGTTGAAAAGATTGGACGGATGGATAAGCGTGTAAGGTGCCTCTATTATTGGCCCCGTTATGTGCGTTCGTACATGTTTACACAGCACATGCCTCATCTACCTTCGTACACCTTTTCAACGTATCCTCGTCGCCTCTCTATTATGCAACAGCTTACGAAGTACCACCCCAGCGCAAACTTTACCAAACCGATGGGGGACGAAAAAATGTATCTGGACATCAGCTGACATCGGACACAAATTGTATGAAGCGAAATAAATTCGTTCATCCCACGACATTTTCGTTGAGATTAGACTACATTCCACTCACTAATTAAACAATTATTTTAATCGGGGGGATAAAGGGCTTGATCGAATCGACGCAGCTTGGAAGTATTTTCGTCGTATCGAAACGGAAAATTCATATTGCCTTTTTTCATTACTTTTTAATATTTATATACGAAAGATTTGATTTCCTTTGATTGAAAAAAAAATATATTAAAGGGAGAATCATGTTTTTATCCATCCTACATTTAAGGGTGTACCATGAAACTGCATGGAACCGGAAATGAGTAAAAAATAATAGTAATGGGCCCAGAAAAATAAATCGAAATTCACGTAAGGCGGTATATATCGTATACGATTTCCGTTCCGTCGTAGCTGGAACGGTGGAGCGTTACACGGTTTCTCTTGGTACGCACGGTGTGAGCATATGCTCGTTTTCTCGCGAGGGAATCCGGTCCGGAATTAACTCAGTCGCTTGTTTTTTGAGGCCGTCGCTGAAATCAGATCCCTGAGGGGTATACTCGGGAGAACGAGAGAAAGATTTATCCACCCTACACGAGGAACGAGACCAAAATATAACCCGCAGGCTCACCTCGAAGTCTGTGTAACGTATGGAGAACTATCAAACTTCTAAATCGACATTAAACAAAAAAGGAATAAATTTATGACTGGCGAACTAATTCCTGGAGATCGAGATTTCAATGAGCAATGTTTAACCTCTAAAAATGAGGAAGTTCAAGAAAAATTGCTTAAACGACGATTCTGCAATAAAATTAAAAAATCCAGGGTTTGTTTCATGTACCAATAATTTTGTTGCAGATTCGTCGTTCAGAAATGTTTATTTATTCCATTATTTTTTGCGTTTATTCGAATACTGTTGTTTCTAAATGTTAAAAATATATGAATATACAAAAAATAAAATAATAAATTCAATTATTATTCACAATATTTCTTTGTTAATTTGGAACATAAAATCTTGACAAAAACTACAAGGAACAATGGAAATAATTTTCGGGAGTAATAAAACTGACGATCAGTGAATATTGATCCAAGAACTACATTGAATTGGCTTCGAGACGCCATCGCGTCTGTTAAATCGCATCCGTTCAAAGACCGTATCGCAGTGATTTCCACTTTATTAAAATCGAACGTTTTTACTACTAAAAAAACGGTAAGTCCGTTCACTATAAATTCATCCAATGAAAAAGACCCCTCAATATTGCACCCCCCGGAGTTCAGAATGAATATTGCGTATTTATAAAAAAAAAGGGGGGGAGAAAGTCATATCTCTTCGCATATTCAGGATTAATAAAGCGAGCTTAGTTGGAAATGTCAGGGATGTGCGATTCGAGACTCGATTTCTGTATTCCGCGTCGCGACACACAGGATCTCGAGTGGATGCTGGGTTACGGGAATTCTACGAGTCTGCTGATCCGACAAAACTCGACGAGCCTGTATTGTTGGACCGAACAGCGTTTCTGCTCCCAGTCTTTCTTTTATTCGCGACGGTTCGTTCGTCGGTGGTTAAAATACATTTTTTTGGGTGTCGTTCCACGCACCCCAACCTTTCCTTTTTTTTATGGACTTGAAGTTCGCATCGTTGCGACACAACGAAATTTCTTTTCTCATTTTTTATTTCCTTGAATCCATTATTTGAAGAAATTTTTTTTTTTCTTATTTGAATTCTTGCTTATCACAATAAAAATTTGTATGATTATTGAGGTATGTTAATTACGATTACTGTGAAAAAAAATAGAGAAATAAAAAAATAATGATTTTCGTTGCGTCACAACGTTGCGAATTTCAACCTCATCTTTTTTTTTCTTCCTACAGCAAATATCTTTTAATTTACCGGACTTTAAATAAATTATTGAAGGGTGTTGGAAAACACGTTCCTGTTATGTTCAATTATTGGTCGAACGATCGAGAATTATTTTCAAAGTGAACCGATTTGATCTCGCGGCCAACGGATATTAAGGGGTCGTTTGTATTGCGGTGAATCCTACGCGATATATATATATATATATAGAAATATATATATGTGCCACCTTTTACCCTCCTTAATGCGTTCGGGTAAATCGATTGGTTATTCGCTCGAACGAAATCGCGTTACCTCGAGTCGTCATTCAAGAAAAAAAAAAAGAACGGACGCAACTTTGAGGGAAGGGTAAACCACTTAAGGCTCACGCGAGACCGCAGGAGAGAGAACAACTCGGAAAGGTGTACTACACTCGGACAGCCAGTTGGGCGATTCTTTTTTAACCTAACTACTTTACTCCTTCAGAGTGCCCCTAATGGTGCAATACTTATTTGGGACTTGAGGCTACAAGGAAACTTTTACGATATAATAAGTGGTGCAATGTAGTATTTTGCAATTTTCAAAAAGAAAATGGGCCCCTAAATATTAAGAATATTTGTGTGGAGGAAGAGTTCGGTTAACGAAAAAAAAAAGAAATGAGTTTGAATGACATGATTCTATATTTAGGGAAATTACCAAATTTATTACTTTAGTATTTTTGTAGTTTTTTTTCTGTGGAAATCACGCCTAGTGAAGTATTTATTAGACATTTTTTATTCGAAAATTCATTTAATCATTTTTATTCTTATTTCGAATACCGCCGGTTGTTTACTATCGTTGTATTTTTTTTAGCTTTCTTGCTCACTCGCTTTTTTCTAGCGGCGATTCGAGACGGAAAACTTAGCGGAGCTTTTTGCTCCGAAGATTGTAGGACCACGTAGGACGTAAATAATCATTGATGGTCGGAATAAATTTCTTCCGGCTAGTGAGTCCTGCAATAGCGAGCAGTCTAGCCCGACGGTTAAGAGCTTGCGATCTGTGAACGTGCCGCGAGAGGTTTCGCGTCTGGAGCATTAAATATGCACTTCGCGTCATCCGGCGAGAGGAGAGAGACGGAGAAGGCGCGGGAGTCATTATTCCATCCGCTGTCTGCATTTCTCGGCGAGCGTTTAGACGGAGAGCTCGTTGAAGAATGGCGGACATTCGCGCACGGTCGTACCCTCGTGTTATACATACCGACCAGGTCTCGAGTAGAGACACCGTCTGCCCACCTACGGCTGAGCCCTTCAACGACATCGAGCCCTTCATTGGGCTCGATGATCCCAACCTGCGATCTCAGAGGAGTCGGCATTGGCTTCTAGCTGGAATTGTTGCCGACCGAAACGAGGAGAGAATTAAAAATCAAGCAGTCAGGTATCTATGTACCTATAACCAGGCACCTGGACGACCACGCCCCCGGAAGTCTCTAATCGTCCGTGAGTTACGATCGCGCTGTCTCTCCACGCCTTCTTTTTTCTCTTATTTTAACAAATTTTTATTTAACTTGACTCGACGAGAGATGACAAACGGAAAATCGATATTTTATTCACATGATTCCAATATCAATGCTCCAACATTGAATTCTCATTCACCAAATTCCTCTCTGCGAATCCACGTCACGCCCATCCACGATTATCCATCCGATTTTACCACCTATATTTACGATCCTTGGTGTACGATGAGCAAGAATAAAAGGAAGCTGAATGAGTAGGTGAAGCAATCAGACCTCGGATCCTTGAGGTCGAACAAAACCTGGTCCATTTTACCTGGTTTTATCCGGGTTGGTTCGACCGGAAGTTAAGAGGTTCCGGAATCGGGAACTACTCGTGAAGGATCCTCAAGATCGGTTGGTATGAAATGATGCGAGGATAAGAGGCCGTTAAATCGCTTGTTTACGACGTCTTCGTTTTTTCCCTTCTCGTTTGGTTCATGATGTCCCTGCGTCATTCTCTATTCCATTGATTCACCCCCAAGTCCTCATGCTACACCGACCCAATATAAAAGATCAAGACAGACCATGGAGGAGAGACAGGGAGAGTGATAGACAAGTGGTCTTGAGGGCACAGTCGAAATGGGTGGACGAACTGGAAGAATCCCAGAGAATGGGCGCTGCCCAGGTGCATTATGCACCTGTAATGTGCCTCGTAGGATCATCGTACTCACATAGATATACACTTGAACCCAAGAGAAAAAAAGAAGAATTAACTTGGTGGAGTTCGGATCGAAAACAGAGAAAAGTGGGACTTGGGGGGGTTGGAGTTGGTCCCAACCCTCCTCTGGTGCACCACAACGGTATGCACTTACGCACACACGAGCACACTGCGGATCCTTCGCATAATCTACACGCTCTGTGTGCTTGAGAAGCAAAGAAGCGAGGGTTTAAAAAAAAGGAAAAAAAAACAACGAGAAATGAATGCGACCGAAGAGAGAGAAGAATAGGATGAGAATTGAGGGAACAGAAGGAAGAAGAAGAAGGGAATTGCCTCGGTGAGCTTCGATGTTGTACGAGATATAGGAGGATACACGGTGTCCCAAAATACTCGGGTTTTTCGTCTGCATAGTCAGGACGCAACTAAGCTTTTATGTGCACTTTTTTATGGTCATTATTGTCCAAAATCGTTTAATCCAAATTAACTAAACGGAAAATCAAATTCATGTTATTAATATTAATATTAATATTAATGAGTTAATTAATTAACGCTGTTATTAATGATATTCATATTAATATTATCAATGAATAAATAAATAAATATTAATGTTAATTAATATTATTCTCCGATTTTGGTACACCCTGTATATATATACATATATTCACACGACGTAATAGTGAACTCCCTCTCGACGATTTTTCTCTTTCTCTCGCTCTCGTTTACTCTCTATCTCGTCGTTGGACCTTCCCGCGTCTGCGGCGGACCATGGAACATAAAAACGTCGGGGGCGAATAATAATCCCGAGGCCGATCATTAAATTGTTCCGGCGATGATTAACACGGGGAGAGAAAGCGAGAAAGAGAAAGAGTGAGAGAGCGAGAGAGAGAGGGGGGGGGGGTGGAGGGAAAAGCAGGCACAGGTTAATTCTCCTGAGTGTGCCTCGCGCGTGGGAGTGCTTCCCTGATTGGTCAATTAACAAGTGCATTAGAAAATAATGAGGCTGCCCTTTCCTATAACCGCGCGATGTCCTACCTCGTCGTCGCACGTACAGAAGTACCCCGCACACACTATGGCTCTCGAGCTCACGATTTGACGTTTCCCATTCATTCTTCTACCAAATAGCTTCTTGGCTTGACTTTTTTCGTCAATCTTCATCCCCGATCAACGTTTTTTCTATTTTTCAAATCTCAGTTCTGCAACGAAGGGAGGGAAGGGAAAGACTCTTTAGATGTTCGGAATTATTCATTTTGTTTTTTGCCTTGAGTGAATTACGTTTTATTTTTTGAAATTATATTTGAAAAGTTTGAGAAAAAATTGCTTTCGTATTAAAATAAATGTAATAATTATTTATCTATTCAAGGTAATTAAATGTATTTATATTTAGATAAATACAATATTTTTATTATTATAAACATTCCCTTTTTTATCTCCATATCAATTTAGCTACATATTTATATTTTGACTAACCATTTTTATTTAAAAATAATACAAGTAGATAATTGCCAAGCTCTTCACAAAGCTGTCTACCCCTTTCACTCTCGAACATTACCTTTTCTTCCAGTAAAACGCTTTTAATTCACCTTCGATAATTTGGTTCGCCAATACGAGCATTCTTTTTTTACTACCTCGCGATACGTCGGTAAAATATGTTTCGCTCAATGGATAGTTTACGAGGCTGCGTAGTACATAAACCCTGCCCCCTCCACCCGTGTAGAATGTTAAACGGAACGAGATACGTTTGAGGTAAAAATACATAAGTGATATCCGTTTCCCATGTGCGGTTGGGAATTGTTACTCCCTCCCCTCTCGCCCTTCAACTATGGCAGGAAGCTCTCTAATATCGTGATTCACCTTCGTACTCGTTTTTATTACGATTACGCTCGTTTTATGGCTCAGGTATAAAGGTCCTCGTATTTTACGTATAAACACGAATCCCTTCTCACTTTCTTCGACCCCCCCTCGCTCCGCGGCCACTGCACCTTCTCGAGCACTCATCGCCCTTTTCCTCTGGTGCATACCCACAATCTGTGCAATTGTAAGTAAGCTCTGCGGTAACCACGCGGATTTATGTAGCTGAAGACTTTGCTAACTACATTGTGTTCTTTTTTGTTTGTTTTTTTTTCGCATGCCGCCACGTCGGTACGGACTATTAACCGAGGATCGGTCGTCAGTGTTGGCGCAATGCTGCTCAGAATGTTTCTTCTCTTTCTACGTCTCTTTCTTAATCTATTAATCTCTCTCTTTCTTCCACATCCCCTAGCTCTTCACTGGTAAATGTTTTTTTCAGTATGCAGGATTGCTCTTTTCTTTATTTTATTTCTCTTTCTTTCTTTTTCTGTCTCTCGCTCTCTCTCTCTTCGTGTCTCTCTTGGTCATAGTGAGTGATGTTAACGACCTAAACGCTCGCGCGCGGTAGATCAGAATCGAAACCACCAGTAGCGAGGAGAATTCAACGAAACGAAAAGCATCAACTACCACATACGAAGCGACTGAGTTTTCTCTCACGATGAAGCTCTCCGAGCGCGAGAACTATGCGACACGTTTAACTCCCGAGCGACGAGGCTTCGTAACACGGAATATATAGGGTGATCGTGAAGAATATGTATTTTCTAGGGATATATCGTAGAAAGGTCGATCAAGAATCGAACTTTAGGTACACGTGTAAATAGAATACTCGTGTAAGATTTGCATCAATAAATCAAGTTTGGCTTGTTGTGGCTTAAAAAAAAATTAAGCCTCATCAATGAGAGATCGAAATTTGGTACTCACTAATTTCATGAAAAAATGTATGTGTCAAACCAAAAATTATTTTCGAAGAGGGTTTCTATTCAACTCTGTTTTTTGGACCACTCAGTTAAGGACACCCTGTATGTATGTATATATATAAATGGCGCCTTTTGCAAAGAACGAGAAACGGGATACGAGTTAGTGCTTCAGTATGCAGTGCAAGAGAGTTGCAACTACGTAGTAGATCCAGCAGCAGTCACTTGAAAGTATCCCTTTTTCGCGGAACGATCGTTAACTCAACCCGATCGCACAGCTCCTCGACGCTCCTCAGTGAGTTTAACTTTCCTCTCCTTCGGCTTCTTCTTCTTCTTCTTCTTCTTCTTGTAGTTACTTCAACGACGACGACGACAAAGATTTCTCCACTTCCGTTCGAGACTTCAAGACCGAAACGATTGACTTTCCGCGAGGAAGTACTACGTACCGAGATCATTCGGTGGAGAAAGAAGAGTGTCGTCAAGCTACGAAATTGGCTGTGCAATGTGTGAGTGCAGGCAATATTGTCAATTGAAAATACCTGAGAATAATCTTATTCATTCTTCGTATTGTGTCCGCTTTTTTTATGTTTTCCTTTCTTTTTGTCTCATTTCACTAAACTCTTGTTGAAGGTATTATTTATGAGTGATACGTGTTGGTGCGAGTTGACAAAATTTTTCAAAGATTTTTCACTCTCATTTGGGGCGAAAGAGGGAAAAGGGTAACTGGGGAAAACTCTCTTCACTAAGCCCCTAAACTCAACTTCTTCAACAAGTTCATGTTCAACTTCTTCAGTAACGACTTCAACAACAACTTCAAACCCTTCACACGAAAAACCGGAAAAATCAGATAAATGTTCCTGTATTTCGAGTTTCGCGTGTATAATACCAGAAAATTACCAATTCTGAAGACGTCGATTGCGTGAAAACTCTCCCCAGCTAATATCGGAACATCGTCACGTCTAGGTGTTTCCATCGTTGAACTTGCTAAAACTTCGTCACCGTTAATAACGATGCGACAGTTTTCACGTAATCGAAGTCTTCAGGTAAACGTTAAATTTTAAACGTCACGTCTATACGTAACAGGAACACGAAGTTGACAGTTCTTGTTGCGAGTAATAAGGGAAAGCACCGCTGTATACACGGTCGAACGATCGTTGACGAAAGGTGTTGGAAAATCGGATGAAATCTCTCTCTCTCTCTCTCTCTCTCTCTCTCTCTCTCTCTCTCTCTCTCTCTCTCTCTCTCTCTCTCTCTCTCTCTCTCTCTCTCTCTCTCTCTCGCGATCAAAGCGAGCTTCGAGTGAGACGGAAACACCAAGAGAAAAGATATAAAATCATTTGGAAACTATTAACGCGAACGCTTTTGCCTGTTGGGTGAAACGTGTGGCTGCTGATGATGAAATCATGATTTCATTCGTCACGCGCGTTACACCACGCGGCTTTTGAATAGACACCGAGAGAATTTTCCCCGGATCACCACGAGAACGAAATATAACACGTACACGCGTATGAATTCATTTGCCTGTTTGTATGGACTGTCAATCGAGCGTTTTCCACCCAATCTCGATGCATCGGTTATAATGTATCGCGAAAGCCCGTTTCCTCTTTCTCCCCATATATCCAATGATTTAGAACGCGGTGATTCAATTATTGGGTATTGTATAATCAGATTTCATTAATACCTACATCGATTATGCAAGAAACGATTGCATTATTATCGGAAAATACTTTGTTCTACGGTGAGAAATAATGTATGGGAAACGCATGAAATTTTAATTGCATATTCGAGTGAGTTTTGAAAAATATTATTATGGCCGAAGTATTGGTATTACACGTGTGGAAAAATTACGGAGCGTGCTTTGAACATCGTACATGAAAAAAGGAAATATAGATTTATTCAAAAACCCAATGGCGGTGTAATTAAAAAAATCATAAAGTGATGACGGTTCATGAAGAACGCCATTTTATTATTTAAGAACTTGAGTGCTTAAATGCACAAAAATAAATTAAATTTAAAAAAACAAAATTATTTACGAAATGTATAATAAGAAAAAAGGAGAACTCAAAAATAAAAATGTCGTTGCTTTTCATAAAAAGACATTACTGTACTCCAAATAAAGATACGTTAAGCGTACCATTTATCGTTGATCGTCGAACATTCCGATTGGTGCTGGACGACCAAAAATTCCCGCAGCCCCTTTTGCGTTCCGCGGGTACCACAAATACTGCAACCATTTTCTTCTCGTACAAACATAATGATGATGACGTAACGAGATACGAGAGTAATAATTGTACGGTGTGCACGAACGTCGATTATCTCAATCGTTGATCGTCCTCGTGGTACGTGTATAGTAATATGGGCCGAAACGACCGGAAGGTCGGACCCGTCTTACCACCGATTAGTAAGAACGTTTACTCGATGTAACGAAAAATACCGTGTGAGTGTTTGGCAACAGGTGTAAGTGAACACATACGTGCGCAAACTGGAATACATGCAATAGCCAGCAAAAGAGCTTCATTCTCGTTAATATTCTACGCTGAGCTTATTCCTTTTCTGCCTCGCCCTTGGATCCGCAAGATTCTCACTCCTCCGAGTCTCCATGATACTTCTCTTCCTATCTCTTTCAAGTTACCTCTTCCTTCAAGTTAATCCTTCACTGAAACGTTTTTTTTATTTTTTTATTCTTCAGTTCCTACTATACTTGTTGGGCACAGACATTTGTGCAGCCGGTACACTTTCACGTTACATCAAACGTAGTCCGAACCGGGGTATCACTCGCCAAGATACTACGGAGGACGTAGTACCACGTGTGCGTTTCTCTATGCAATTTCCGCGGGAGAAATAATGGTCGTTCGCTTTTAAATAATGGGTCGCCTTGAGTCCCCGGTGATTTACGATGGAGTCACCGATACGAATGACCACGGAACTTGTGGGCGAAAGAGAGAGAAACCTAGAAGAGAAGACGTTGTTGGGTCTAACGACGGGGATGTAAAATCCACATATAGGTATCGTTGAATCATCGCGAACGTTACAATTACCTAGTTAACCCTATCTATCCGTTTACCCCCCTCGTTCTTTCCTGTACTTTGGTCTTCGCTGTTTATCGAATGTTTTCATATGACGAAAAATCATGGAGCACAAACTTTTGTCCCCGATCTCCCCTATTTAAAAACAAATAAGCTGGGTCTTTCATTGGTCAGGTACTTTATTATAAGTGCCGCTGAAGCGAGGCTGGAGATTCAGGTACTTTTACTACGAAAACCACTAATTCTGTTCCCTACTGTTTCAATCATCGGCGATGTCCATCGTCAGTATCGAATGAGGATCCAAAACACACGTTCGCGGTTCCTACCTGGGGAGTGCGGGAAAGAGGATAAGGGGATATTGGAAGAGAACCTTCCACCGTTGTATACAATGAGATCGGTGGATCCTGGAATAACAGAGATCGCCCATCAAAAATTCCGTTTGTCCGGTGTTTGGTCCACTCCTAGTTACTCGTCTCTCCTTTGCATTCTCGCTTTCCCGCTACGGCGCGAGACTGCGCTCTTTTTTTTTCCAGTAGCTTAACGTTTACGGAAATTCAAGTGGTAAACTGCATCATGAATGTTGACTGCGGTTTCTAAATTATGAAGCTCCGCCCGCTGGTCACGTTTTTTTTTTCAATCTGTTCAAACTAATGAATTTTCATTGTCCATCTTGTTTTCTCCAATTCCCCATGATTTCCAAGCGCAATCGATATCGAACTGGAACTTTAGGACGAAAGTATTTTTTCATCCAGCCGAAAGTCACGAGCGATTTTCAGGATCACGTTGCATAAGGCTTTCGACTGCAGAAAGTGGTCCTACATTGCCCGGACCACATTCGTCGCGTGACTAACGAATGCTCTCCCTGTTTTCATGCGTGCGATAAAAGTGTCGAGAAAAAGTGAATTTTCATAGATAGGAGGGAATAAAACGAGGTTACGCGAGTGAGAAGCAAAAAGCAGAGGTGAAGAGGCTTGCAGGTTTGGACTTCTCTTCGGGGCAGTCAGCAAGGGCCCAGCAGAATTAAAGTGAGCCAGGAAGGTGTATGCCTATGTATGTTTAATCGCGATCGAGTATTCCGTTTGGAGGCTACAAAAGCCTACGCTCCATGGATGCACGAGGATAAGGACGAGGCAGGGAAGAGGGTGAAAAAGAGAGAGAGAGAGGGAGAGAGGAAGAGAAAGAGATGAAGTGGGAAGGGGGGAGAATCAGGATGCAATTGCGCGACAGCTCTCATCTAAGTCGACCAAGGGAAAGACAGGGATGGTGGTAGAGGTGAAAATAGGTGAGAGAGAGGTTCGTTGAGAGACGAGGGAGAAACGCAGGCCCGTGGAATGAACGAGGCGGTCTACCTTTGCACAACGGTGTAGCATCGGCCAATATGTAATTTTCTGTCCTTTGCACTCCGTCGGGTTGGGGGAACCGTTGCATCGAGATCGTTCTCATACTCCTAGCACCTTTATCACTACTATACATTGTCCGTACCATAAATGTACAATATATATGTATTTATGGATTAGACGAGATGCAACCCCTCTTCATGCTCCTCCACCCCCTCTATCCTTCATATACATATGTATAAGTTTTTATGAGGGTGCACATACGGTGCATCGAAGGGCCTTTGCCACGCTCAACGCGGCCTTCGCGTCCCACGACTTTATTTATTATTCCACTTTTTTGTTCCGTCATAAAGATTGATGAAAAAAACGTACAGCGACGAGAGGACGAACGATTATACCTTTCCAAAGGATTTTTTTATTAACTGGCTGTATTTAAAAAAAAAACGATGGATGCATCCGGATAATTGGGTTTATTCAGAATAGTTTAACTATGATCCTCGAAGGGGTATAGGGTGATTCCCGACGAAAGCTACATATAACGTTTGCCTGTGATTAAAGCTGGCTCGCGATAACATTGTTTTTTTTTTAATGACGTTGAGGGAATTTATTGACTTGATGGATCTACGAAATCCAGGTAGCGTTGATGGACATACGGATGGACATTCTTGATAGATATCAAAAAATTGCCAACATTTTTGAAAATTTGCCAATGGGTGGCAGAGCATAGCTGAAGGGTTACCCATCTAAGTATTGGCTCACGCAGACACTTGAGCAAACGGAACACCATAGAAGCCGTAAAAAAACCGGGTGACCGATTATTTCGATTCAATGGTACAGCGACCCCGTGAGATAAAGTCACATGGTGTATATTAACCCCGTATCGATATTCGCGGATTAAAATGTTATCGACGAAGAAAATATTGTGACTGTGTAGACACGAGAGCGTGCACGACAAAAAGTCGCAGTCGATGTCAATTTGCGGGGAGTTTCCCCTCGATAGTCAAATTATTCATGCTCTGAACGACGACAAATCCTGGGCCATCCGACCACTTTGAGTCGATAATACATATATTTAAGACCTCTTTCTCTCTCCGTCCTACACCGTTTCCGATCAAATCGCACACGTTTTTTTCCCCGGCTGGTCACAAACTACTCGTCGATTCTCCCTTCGCTCTGTGACTTGTGCAACATTGATGATCGCGGTTCCGGAATTACACGTACCCATCGCCGAATACACGAAATCCTTTTTCCGATTTTCTGTTTCCAACGCGCCGGAGATTTTCGATAAGGAAAAGTGGGTGGATGGAAAGAAAAGTCAACAAGAACGTTAGTCAGCGAAAAGATCAGTACTTGTTCGCCATCAGAAAAAATGGCGATCAATTTGACATGTCAGGTCGTTTTGTAACACCCTGGGTAAAAAAAATATTTGTACACCTCACCCGAAATCGATGCAAATTTGGCTACATTTTTTTTTGTTCGTTTTACAACGATTTATGAAAACAGATAACATGGATATTTGGGATAGAAGACAGATAACGATTTTTTCAAAATTTCATACTGAGACGATCCGTTAAGGTTTAGAAATTTTCGCGAACTTTCCGATCCTGAGACGTGTTCCCAAGAGACCTGGAGGACAACTACAAAGTCTTGTCGAGTGAGAGAATAAAATACTTGAGTAGCTCCCGCCCTACGTTTGATCGAGCTCAACTGATGGCGGATCAATCAAGACGAGTAAAGTAAGAAACAGAGGGGACAAAAAAAGGAACGAAACTTTTCACTGTACCAGCGGGATTTTCATCGTTTTTTTCGAGTCACGAGTTAGAGTGGCTGATGGGAAACGTTTAGACACTTTTGGGGAAGCAGGGAGCCCTAGTCGTCTCGGAGCCATAAGCTCGGAAAGTCTATCTTACTTCGCTTTCCCTTCTTTCCTCGAGGAAAAGGTTTTCAGATCGAACGCGAATGTATATTTTATTTAAGCCGCTCGATCAGCATTATCGTGCGAGTTGCCCCGATGAAAATAAGAGAGCTGAGATGGCGCGAGGTTTCCGTTGTTTTCTCATTTTTTTTTTTCTGTGCTCTCTCTTTTTTCATTCAACCCTCGGAATTGACTCGGCACTTGGAAGTGGTCCCGAACAAGGGTTGGCAAACCCTTCGCGCATACCCCCCCTCGACCCCTTAAGGACTCTGTATGTGCTCGTCGTCGTCGGCTACGACGACGACGACACTCATCCATTATAGATAAGTTTGAGGCTATGTGCCGAGAAGCAGCGAAGTTAAACTACGTGCACACGACACTGTAGCTCACCACGACTAAACCATTTCCCCATGCAAATTCGAACAGGCCGACGCACAGAGGGAAGAAAAGGATCAGGTGTGCAAAGAACAATGGTATATCAAGGTATCTCTTGTTCCTCGAAGTCAATATTTTCTTTAACGCGTATTTCCTAACTTTGTTGGCTTCTAAAACGTTTTCAAAATTAATTTTGACTCAGGTACTTTAAAGTATTCTTGGATGGAAAAAAGATGGGTAAAATTAAAAATTGGAGGTTCTATAGTTGATCATGGAATTGTGGTATGAGAATTATTTTGGATATTTTTAGTACATTATATTCGATTCATTATCCCGATAGAAAACTTCCCGATAAAAACCTGATACTTTTGAGCAAGACTGTACATATATTATATATACATAAAACATGCTCTTTGCGAAGACTTTTGAAAGATCAAGGTTGAATAATGAATGAAACGTTCAAAAACATTCTGATCAGTGATCCATATCATAGAAAAATATAAATACTAATAATTTTAGCTTCGCTTAGAGGACAAGCTGTACTAGATGGTTCAACTTTTTTTTCGTAATAATTATTTTCGGCCCCACTCGAAGTTACACGTTTCGAAACATGATTAGAAGCTAACTCAAAGATTGGCTTACGAATTTATAATGATGACGTTGTAAATCTGTACTTATTCGGGACGGTGATGATTCTCCGATCCTCAGGATAAGACAAACCATCCGACAGGTACGAAGTATTCTTTTCCTTAAAGCTTTTCCTATTTCATTCCCACGCAATCCCTAGTCAAATACTTGGTTCAAAATGTCGATTATTATGATTATTATTTTTATTGTTATTGTTGTTGCTAATGAAAATTTTGTGGAGTTAACGAGGCGCCGATGGGTTTGATTGAGTGAAAAAAAAAAGAAATATGGCCGAAGATAATTGAGGCCTTCGAAAATGAAGTGACAGTCCAACGTTTTGAGTGATCGACCGGTTTCTTGAGGAGGCTCCGCGCACGAGAGCCTCCGGGCTAAATTTTGATTTCTTTCTGCTCGCTTCGATTCATTCGTAGCTTGATAATAATGTTTCGAGCTTGGGGCAAAAAAATAGAACGCGTTTTTATTTCTCGATGCCTCGAGGGACCATACGCGAGGAATCGTTTTGTCGTGCAGGGCGTGAAGGAATTCTCCGGTACGTAGTCCTGAAAGAATCAACGCTAATTCCCGAAAGAAGTAGCCTATTCGAATGAAACGAAATTTGATTTCTGTTGTGGCCTGTTAAACATTTTATGTCATGACATGATTAATTCACTTCAGTGTTACGTTTCAATTGATTACGAGTGTCTCGAAGACGAATAAATTCATCAATTTCATTATTTATTGACTGGGGTAGAAATGGAGTCAAGTTAAATTTGAAAGATAGTCAAATGATCAATCTTTCCGATCAGAACGAACATTGTCGCTGGAGGATGCAACACCACAAAAAACTTGGCAAACTGTATCAAAGCATCACCGGTTAACGTTACATCTTCTCGTAACTCGATGTCCATTTCAGTGAGAAAGTCTGAGGATTTTTTATGCGCAGCTACGGGTCCCTTCGTGCATCCGCCATTGGTCGTTGATGCCAGCGTGATCCCTGGCCCCTTGTTCACCACATTAACAGGCATGACTTGAAAAATGTGGTTCCTAACACCGCGCGCGTTCGTTCGCACATGAGTGAGACCCGAGATGACTTGCTCTCTCCCTCTTTCTTTTTACGCTTTATTTCCGTCCCACTTTTATTCATTCTCCGGTCGTTCTGTCTCTTTCGTTTTTTTTTTTAACGAACACGGAGAGAGCGAGAGAATAAAAGTCCGGTGGTGGAACGACCGCGGGCCTTCGTATTTATTAACGCGTCTCGTTGCCTCGTTTCGTTGATAGTTTAGGCTTGTGGCGCGCGTTAAGAGCCAGGTCCAGGACAAGTTAGAAAGGGGGAGGGGAAAGAAAAAAAAATCCGGGATTCTGCGCGCCAAGCAAGTTCTCACTTTTGCCACGAAGCTTTTCGCTTTGCGATGTACTCGCTCGGGATATACTCCAGGCACCGTGGTAAATAAGATTTCACGAATTAGCCCGAACAAAATTTTGCGAATTTCGCCGTAAAGTCTTTTTTCAAAATATACAAAAAAGATGTTTAAAATTATATATTTTGAAACCTATTGCCGGTTGTGAAAAATGCTATTGGGAATGTTCTAAGAATATTGAAAGGAAGGTTCGTGCAAAATTTGAGCTCGATCGGAGGGGCGCGATGTTTATGTTGCGCGCCAGGGACCAATATTGGCTCCCTTAATGTGACGTGCGAGGCGCTACCAAAGCACGCCAGGACACATTCCTCATACTGTACAAATAGACCGAACGCACGCGGGCGATTCCTCGTTTGGGAGGTGTGCACGCACGCGATGTCGACCCGTATGGTTCTGTTGTACGAAACGACTATTATTTATGCCTACGCGGTGTAACTCCTACTCGACTTTTTCATATCCTTCGTCGCCAACGATAGCGTGCACTAGAAGATATTGTTCGGTTGCACCAAATGCCGAGGCCGTTCGGCACGTTCAACCGGCAATGGTGAATCAGCTTTGAGTCAAACAGCATTGTGCATGACCAACACTTGAAACGATAAACGTTCAGAGTACTGGTTAGAACATTAACTGATCAGCGGATAAGTAGGGGGCCATCTATGCTGGTACGGATTTTCCATAGTTTCTTCGTACCCTCGACTAGGCATGGTGCAGCTGAAGTCTCTTGATCCAACAGAATACTGGATTACCTCAGGGCATTACTGGATGAATATTACAAAATCGCAAAAATTCCTAAATATTTTACACGTGGTAATTTGGGATGGAAGAAGCATCGAAAGAAACTGGTTCGTTCATTTCTATCAAGATTTTATCATTTTCTCAGACATCAATGATCCCGAGGTCCGTTAGTTTCTGTTAAGGTGTCTAGTCGAGAGAGCAAAAAAGGAAAGAATTTTCGGAATTTTTTTTCTCCGCTTCTTTGCTAGATATAACAATACATTTTTATCCAGAACATCAGCTAAATCGTATAGAGTAGGAAAATTGTTTTTAATTTGGTGCAATGGATCAATGATGGTCCATTTACCCAGCATTAGTTTCGACGTACTCCGCGACACGTTGGCAGTGATCCAGAGTAATTCCAAGGCCAAACGCTTCAAGAGTGTGTGACCGAATGTTCCCGAGGAATTTCTGTCTCCGTCTCATCGCCTCAAGTTCCCCATCCATTCGCGAATGCCGTCTCTACACTTACTGTAAATATACGTATTGCATGCACATCGTGTTCGCCGCTCTTCTCGACGCCCTCGCGTTCCTTCTCGCTGAGAACGGACACCGTCCGTTCTCACTCTCGGATTTTCATTCGTCTGTATCCCCTATCACTTCACCAAGTAGAATTGCCCTGAGAACACCTTAATGCCCCGGTACGTGGCAGGCGTGACGCGCGATGCGTCCCTCGTTCTCCAGATCTCCCGTTGACACGTGATGGAATGATCGTACGAAAGATCGCCGCGTCCAGGAAGCTCTCGTCCGTCTGGCCTTTTCAATGTACTCAACTACGAGAATACCTTCAACAAACCCTTCGAAACACTTCGGTCTACCTTCTTAGCGATTACACCGTGAAAACCAATTTTTACGATGAGATCGAACTTTGGATATGGAATTTTCAATTTCAGGTCGAAAAAGAGTATACGTCATTTGTGCACGGGATGTAAGTCCTGCAATTAAAATGTCCATTCTTTGCATCCAGTAGCAGCAGTTTTTGATACGTTAGCTCAGAAATCAATTAAAAAAACCTCAAGAAAATGATGATCTCAAGGAGAACGTAAACCCGTTAGTTCCCCATTTCCATTTGCAGAGAGAAATCTCGGTCGATTCACAATGCGCACATATAATTATTTTCGCATGTAGGAAAACGTGGCTTTTTGCGTGGAAGATTCAACCTCTTTGCAAATTGTTGTACCACGTGGATAGGCGAGACCCGGAGTGAGCACTTCTAATGGGAAATATCGCGGAAGTTTTCAGCAGAAATCTCGCGTTTGCGCATTGGTTCGTCAATAATTTGGCAAGGAGTTATAAAACCGAAAGAGAGATGAAAATCTAGACCGAAGGAAAGGGAGAATCGACAAAGTTGACATCAACCCCATTTCTGCACCGTGGCTTTGCTCGAAGACTCTGGAGTCAAGGAAAAAGCTTTGCCAAAAGAGCCGTGACTTTTTCTATCGCGCCTTCCTCTCGTCTGACGTGCAAAAGACCGGGAAAACTGTTACGGCGCTTTACCAGGGTGACTGGAAAGGAGCAAACGATCTTGGGAGACGACTGTGAGGGTCTTGGTGCGCCAACGATTTACAGCTCGCCTCCATTACTCTCTCACGTGTAGACGGTCGCATCATCGGATATGCGCACGCATACTCGAATTCCCAACTTCGCATGGACGGATCAGTTTCAGCGTGTTTGAAAAACAGCATCCGTTTTCTCGTACTCCGAGCATCAAGATATGTTCGTGACTGACGCTATCGTGGACTCGGAATATCGTCGACTAGTTTGTTTGGGTCTGTTTGGGTTATAGGCAACAAATTGTTTTGCCTATATAACGATTGGATATTACAGGTTGTTTGGGTTTGTTGTTACATTGTTACATAAGTACTTCATTTTTGACGACCTTATCAAAAGTATGAAAGTGTTTACATTTGTCTAGAAGACATTTCGAAGACATCGGGGGTTGTACGATGTGCGGAAGACTAAAAGCTCCACGGAGTGTCTTCGAAATCACCTCTCCCATGTACGTTAGTAAGTTTACGCCTATGAAAGATGGTCAATCGTGTGGTAGTTCATCCAGGTGATTACGCTGTCCCTCGGGGCCAGTTCTTCACCGATGCTGTCTCCTCCTTCTACACTGCCAGGTTTTCTTCCTCCTCCGCACCTCTTCCTGCTCTTGTTCTTCTTCTTCACCTTCCCATCTTCGTTCTCCATCACTTCTTTCCATCTTCTCCCCCTCCCCTTTCCCCCATTGCCCCATCGGTACAGGTATATACATGGAGCTGCTCGATCGAGCCAAGTTCTTCGATACTAAATGCTTGGAGGACCACCGCGTTCCGGTATATGTCCTCGCATACCGTGATCCTCCCAGACATCAGGATCGGCACACACTGCGATAAGAATACATACAGGCACGAACGCACACACACACACACACACAAACACCGATGACGCGTTTCTCGCGAATGGAAACGAGAAGGCGAAAGAAGACTGGGCGATGGATGTGACGCTGGACGATGTTCAAGAGGAAATAGAGCGCCAACGAAGAAGAGGAAAAGGAGAGGAGACGGGAGGAATCAGGATGAAGGGGATACAGTATGTGGAGGAACGCTCATCTCGCTGCAATCGCTTTGGTCACGCCAACTGGCCTCCCTCTTCCATACACGTGTATCTACACATAAATGTGTGTGTGTGTGTGTGTGTGTGTGGGTGTGTACGGATATAAGTATGTATTTATGTCTTTCGTGTTGTTTTCTCATCCCACACTTTCGGCCTCTTCCTTTAATCAGGTGTTAAATACGAGCATCGTTGCACCACACCTTCGACCGATAGTCCCCCTCTTTCTGCACGCCACATTTATATGTGTTGGTATATACTAAAACGATTTGCCGTTTATTTTGTTTTTTTCTTATCGACGGATTTCTGGAGACCCGGTCTTTTTGGCGAACGTGCCGAATAGCGGTGTACTGAAGACACACACAGGTGTCTTTATCGATTATTTAAGCTGGTCGTCTTTCTAGGTGCATTTTTGCTTCGCAGTTCAGCGACGTCAGCACACTTTTATCGGTATAATAAAAAATGTCTACTATTCACATCAGCCATAAAAAACTACGTGATTTTTGCTGCATTTTTAGAAGATGAAGAATCATAATACGAAAACATGAAGAGGTTAAGATGTGTACCGGCGCATAAAGATCCCGGCCTTTAACTTATCACAAAACTCTATCTAGCTCGTCGTGGCTCGTGTGATGTTTCGGTGGTGAGTGTTGTTGATTCCCTTTTGCCGTGACTTGCATCTACAGAAAGGTCATCACCGCGTGCGGTCCACGTATCTCGTTTCGGCGTATCTGCACGCTAGGAAACTACGAACTGTTGTCATTTTGGTTTAGTTGGAAATCCTTCGAGAGCTTATTGCTCCCCTGCATTATGCAATTTCTCTTTTTTTTTTTCTTCCTACCGCCTACTGGTCCACTTTACCAAGACTTTTCACCCAAATCGAACGCTGCAGCATCTTTATGATAGCCAACACGCAACATGAGGCAAAAAAATGGATAAACAATCGAAGAGAGAGATGTGGAACGTTCGACACATTAAAAAAACTTTGTACCTCTGGCAGGATGATTATCCGCATCGTGTAGTCGTAACGTGGTTTGGCTTTCGCATCGTTTAGCATACAAGAGTGTAACCAAACGGAGTGCCGATGTGTGGTAGAGTAAAGGCCGAGGGGAGAGAGAAATGGAGGCAGCAAGTTGCGCCGACAGCGACGAGGAAACGATGATGGCCTCGAGGCTCGAAACATGGGAGGGTTTCGTACAAGATGAGAAGGGCACCGAGTGAGCGTGCGTAACGCGGGTGCCAAGGGCGTCACGCCGTCGACGGAAGGGAATTGAGGAACTGGCAGTTGGAAAAGGAGGGTATCGGATGCATCGGCCTTTACTCCTGATATGAAAAAAATCGTATGCAAATTCTCCTGGTACCTGGGTAGCATCCACGCAGGATTATGGTGTGCGAAATGTGTGCATACATATTTCGTGTAACGAGGGTTAAGTTGAAAGACGAAGGGTTGGATGGGAACCCGGGTTGATTCTTCGGTGCTCCGTTCGATCAACGGCGTACAACCGGGTAACATCAACCATCGGTAACAGCACTAAGAACATCAACAACGGCAGACGCAGAGAGGAACATAAGAGAAGCGTACAACCTCCTCCTGTGTGGCTCCATGCTCTCGTGGAAAGTGAGGGAAAGGGACGAAGAGGGAGAACGCGCGAGTCCGTCAGTCACTCGTTCGCCCACTTACTCACTCGCTACTCGGTGTGTTAATTAGTTAAGGTTGTTGGTCGGGACTAAATTACACCTCCGGAGCTACTCAAAGGAAGCAATTACTGGTGTGCAACCGGAGGGGGATTCTGAACCTCGCTCTCGTCACTGCTGCTGCTGCTGCTGCTCCTGGAGATCCTTCACTCAATCCATCTCTCTCTCCCTCTCCCCCTTGCTTTCTCCAACATGTACCGTCTGCTCTACTGGCTCTCCTGATTTCCTGACTGACTATACAACCCCCGACTCTTCGGCGTTCTCTTCCTGAATATAACGGGTATCCTTATCACTTCTATGTTATCCCCGTATAGCGTTGGTAGTGCGCTAAATCAACGGTCTCCTTCATGCCCACGCGTTATCCACGTGACATTTTTGGGACTCGCGTTAAATGGCCAATTCGTACGAAGCTGGTATTGCGACGTACATGTGCACAAGTTACATATGCAACCCGATAGAGGAATTTGCATGGATTGGCTGAAATTCTCGGTACAGGAGATTGCCTAAGCTCCCAATTTCTCGCCTCGACGGCACATCCCGGATCAGCGAGCGAACCTCTTCATCCTTTGGTGGCCGATCGAACAGCTAAAACCAGGATTGCGCCGCTGTGCCATCAGAGATAGCCATCCGATCAGCATTCACACACACTCCAAGAGTTACCAATCAATCGATAATCAATCCAATAATATGGAGTTTTCGGTTGAAACCAACTTCCAAACGAATTTCTTCTATATAAATAAATAAGTATCGTAGTTCGTCTATTTTTCATGCCTCAGAAAGGTAACCTCGTATAAAAGAGAAGAAAGTAAGCTTACACGTGGCGTTTTTTTTTATTAGAGGGTATCACCGCGAGCTAATCAGGATCTTCTTGATACTTTTTTCCCTTATGATCCGTCATAGTCAGTAGCCTTGATGTGTACAAAATTTGCAACGGGGCGTCAGACCAAAGCGTCTTCACTCGGCGACTGTTCGTTCTTAAATCATAATTGCAACCTTCGCAGCCGTCGATTCTTCAGCTCTGATTGAAGATTATACCTATTTCCATTCGTTTCGCTCCAATATCTCGTTTCCCAGTGCGATTCGGTACAGCGATAATTGAAATCCTACGGTAATTGAACACTTCTACGAATAGATTTTTCGGGACGCGAATCGTAAATTGAAGAAGGTGAAGTTGGAAAATGGTGGTGTCTGAACCGAGATGTACGATTCGATCGATGCTACGCCGGAGCCTAGAACGATGAATCACCATCTCGTTAGCATATAACGAGAATTCGAAACAATGAAGCGCAAATGGAACGATTAAGGTAGAATCGACTGCGGACTATGCGAGATACGTTTTTCGCCTCCACGCGGAATCGTCATCGGAGAATAATCTCGGGAGGGTAACCTCATAGTCTCAGCTCTCGACCCGTTTTCGATTCGCGGAAAGTCTTGAGGTGTCCCGTGCGGGAGCGTCGCCATCGACCCCAGTTTGATCGGGTACGATGGTGAACCAGAAAACGAGTATGTGTGCGTGTATGAAAAAGAGAGAGACCTTGTCCGGCATCGCGCTCGACGTTGGAAGGATTTATGTTTCTGCTAACGAGGAGAGCGCGCCCGCATGCACACATGCGCCCTCGTACCTTTTATATATGTGAATAAAAGATGTATATATGTGTGTGGACACACATACCTGTGTGTCCGCTATATCGAAGTGTCGCAATCTCTTCGACGTTCTTGTCGCATTGCCTTCGTACCGTAATCGGCAAAATCTTCTACTCGGTCGGTCACGATCCTTAATCAATCACGTACCTATATCCCTTGCAAAGTCCCTAGCACTAATCTAATTGTACGCGCAAAAAGGTACGATGAAAGCTGGAAACGTGTCTCTTAGGGAAATAGTCTCTGAGGCAATTGATATCAGCATAAATGCTTCCCGGATCAACCCCTGAATTGTTATTCATTTTGAAAGGCAGCCTATCAGGCACGCCCGTTAAGCGAGCTTGGCCTCGAAATAATTATTATATATAGACGTTTAGTGTCATATCGCATGTCCGTGACGATGTATTCTTATACCTTGAAGACAAATCCACCATTTAATTCGCATTGAACTCTCCATTTCTAGGGAAAAATGTCGAAAAAAATATTTTAGAAAGGTTTTTCGCATTTTCCCAGTTCAATTTTGCACTTTTGGCAAAATTTCGGGCACATTCGTAATCAGCGGAAAATTTCCGATCAAATACACCATTTCAATACTTTAAAAACGGAAAAAAAATTTATTCGTCTTTCCCGGCCACTTTTCCGGAATCTCAAAAATCACGATATTTCAAAAGGTCGTAGAGTAGGCTGCTCCTATGCGAAGGAGGTTTATTTGGAGTGTTTGGAAAAGGTTTTTGCCTGACTTAAACAATGGCGTTGGAATCATATCGATATCTCTTATAGTTTTCCCGGAAAGTTCACTTGAAAAATGGCAAA
>JAPYZJ010003671.1:0-28573 GCA_030522765.1 Ophioninae sp. B BG-2022a | reverse complement strand
ACCACTTAGAAACTGACTATGCATCAAATGACCCGAATTTATAATTTTTTTTTTTTTTTCATTTTCGTTGCGTCGCAACGTTGCGAACTTCAGGTACCTAATTTTCTAAACTTATATTTGTATTTTATTTTTTTATTTTTTTCTAACACTTCTCGTATTTGCTCACTTACCGATGTCTAATATTGACGCGTGGCCACCAAGTGTACGGATGGAGTACATAATACGCGTTTCGGAATACTGATGCTTGGCGAACTGCAACCGACACTGGTCCATACGTTACAGAAACGTTTACGAACCTGCGTGTACGATGGAATTGCTCCAGGCGAGTGTCTGCACACACCAAACGCACTGCCGGATTGCCCATGTTGCCAGAATATCAAATGCTACGCCAAATACTAACCTCTAGTCGTAGGCAGCCCGTACTTCATCCGGAGGTTAAACAGATTTTCAAATACTCTTTAAATACGGATATTGATATTAGGCATACAGAATCAGTTAAAACGGACTGTCAAGTCACTAATGCGTTTGGAATACACCGAAATTTCGAATTTCAGCAAATCTTACAATACGGTATGTCTGTACTCGTATTGGGCATTGAGGGTAGCATTGAAGGTATGAATACCTGCACGATACAACGTCTGCCTAGACTACGTGGACGCTCGGTTCATCGCTGTATTTCACCCAAACGCGCACAGTATACAGGGCGACCGATAATTCGATCTATTCCTTAATAGGGGTCATTCTGGGGTCAATCATATCAAATTGACCACCATGAAGGAAGATTCTACATCGAGCAGTCACTGAAGGTGGCTGTACAATTTCGACAAGTTTTCAACTTGTCAAAAAGCTCTTTACTAAAAACGAATAACTTTTAAAAAATGCCAGAATATTCATTCGATCGTTTATTAAAAACTGATAAATGGGTGAAGAACTAAAAGTAAAAAAAAACAAGAAGAAATAAAAGATCAGCTATTTAACATTTTTTATTTCGGAGATTATGCAAATATCGAGAATGCATATTTTTGTCAAAAAAGTATCGATTTAAAATTCACAGTTGAGCCTTTTTTTGAATTATCCGTTTTATTTGTTTTGTTTTTGGTGATAAGTCTGAAGATTTATGAAAAATCGTAAAACGCTCGTAACTCCGTAACTAGTCAATTTCGATTCCCACTTGATAGGACTTAATTTGACTAAATTAAGGCTTAATGTGTCTAGATTGACCACTTTGAAAGAACAGGTCGAATGACCGGTCACCCTGTATATTTGGTGGATGTATATTCCAACTGGTATACTAGCCATCACATCGGGTAGAGTGGATGCGCCGGGGCTCGGTAGACCGTCCAACATGCGGCGATGCATCAAGGACTCCTCCATCCCTCTCTATCCGAGTGTCTCTACTTCGAACCCCGCAATCTCTCCTTCTCACCCTTTCCGGTAATTTATGGCCGAGTGGTTAACCTCCTAGCGGAGAAGATCTGAAAGTCAGATCGCGATGGCGAAGCGCCACCGGGATGCCTCGGCTAGGATTGGCAAGCTCCTCGATTTTCCTAGGAGAAAAACCGGCGAATGAATAAGGCCCGATTAAGGGGGAGGCCTTATTCATTGGGGGGCCTCAGCCTTTGATTCAAGTCATTTGAGAATAAGGCCCCCTTACGAGGGGGCCCCTTAAGACGGGGCCTTATTCATTGGAGGGCCTTAGCCATTAGAGGGCTTCAGCCATTGGAAGCCTTAGCCATTGGGGGGCCTTAGCCATTGGAGAGCCTTAACCACTGCTTCAAGTAGTTCGATGAAACGACAGCCGTTCGTCTGTCAATTTGACAGTGTCCGGTGAAATTTGGTGAAATTCCGGCGAGCCGTTTAGGAAATCCGTGGGTATCGACTATCCCGACTCGATCGGTACGGCGACCTTCAACTGCCTCTCTTTCCAGACAACCCGATGTTGCCGAAGGCGAACGAACAAGAGGGTAGTCAATTTGCGAGCGAACGGTATTGATGAACCATCGCATTGTGTCGCTACACGAGAACTGGACTATCTGGGCTTTGGCGTACGTGATACCAGAGAGGGAACATCGAAGCGGACAGTGGCCGAACATCGAGAAGATGATGTTAAACCTAGGACCCTGTATACTATCTGCGCGAAACAATGACCCCACACGGGGTTTACGCGAACTCCCAGCACTTCGAATCAACACCGCTAACGAACCGTTCGTCGCGTATAGTTTCTTTTTCATTGGAACGCTGAAAAACTGAAGGATGGTATAGAATATTTGAGAAAAGGGTAATCAAATAATTCAAGGATTGACGAACGTAGAGATGATGAAAATAAACTTCAAAATTCGATATCTCGGAAACAATAGCTCGTCGACAAAAATTCTTTTTGGAAGTTCTTTCAGAATGTTGAAAGCAAGGTTTGTTCCAAATTTCGACTCGATAGAGGGAAGAGGAGTTTTGGAACGCCATTCAAAATTTGCATCAAGGGTTTACCCCGTGGTTGCTTAACCCTCGAACTTCCATGCCGAATAAAGTACCCTAACGTTGAAGCATCGAGAAACGAAAATAGCTGAGGCGAGTCATCATTGAATCCGGCTAAAGGGCGACAAAAGAATCCCTGGTGTACAACGGCCAATCGAGATACCTCAAAACGCTGGAATTCTCGTGTTCCCGTTGGTTAGAGCAAAGAGACTCAAAGCTTAGAGAACGTATAAACCGACGGAAAGAATTTTCGAATCAGCGCTGGTTTGCCCGACTGTAAAGAAAAAAATAACAAAGAAAAGGAAAGGAAACCACCGAACTCTTGAGTACAAAGGGGGACGTTGCGATGTACGTTAATGGGAGAAGAGCTTACCTTTGAGTCACGATAAAAGTAAATTTCCGAGGGGCTCGTTAGGAGTTCGTTTAAGGCTTAAAGGTACCTGCGCCAACCTGAGCGTTGTCTCGGACTGTTACTAGAAAAGAAGTCCACTAGGCCCTAAGAGGCGGACCACCGTTGCGTCTCATCATCTTTGCTCTCTCATCTCCTTTTCTTTTAACGTCATTCTCACTGGCCTACCCATGTCATAAGGAACAATCCGCGCGCAAGAACTTCCTTCATATTTTATTAAGCCCGACAAAGACGAGTGCAATTACTCTTCTTTTTTCCTCCCTCCCTTTCTCCCGAGATCCCCGAGCCGTTTTTTCTCCCTTGTCAAAGGAAAAGCCTGTGTCGACGCTTATTTATCAACCTTATCAAAGACTCGAAACACAAGGCTTATTTAATTCACTATTTTGTTGCCTCGGATCATGATGCTTTCCGAATGTTACCTACGCACTTCCAAGAGAATTCACTTTTGTCGACATTTCGTTTCCGTTTCGATGTTTAACGCCTCAAGATTATGGATATTTTATCCTCATATACGAAGAATTGCACGAGTCATTAATTTTTAAAATTCACCATTTTTCGACAAACTCAAACAAACCCAACCACACTCAGAATTCAGCAATTTTTTCCACCACCACCTAGGGTGTACCCATTTGTCTAAACCAACGAAACTACCGACGAATCCGTCTCCGGAGGTTCTCATGGTGAGCTTCAAACACGCGAATTCCGAGATCCAAAATTTTCCCACCAGAATATCCCTATACAGGTGACAGGAGCACAGTCATCAGGATTCGAATACATATTTCAAATTGGAATACGATCTCGTGGATAAACGAGCAGTCGTGATGATCACGGATATCCATTGTTTGTCGAGAGAGAGATGGAGGCAGAGAATGGATCAAATCTCGTGGATGAGAGGGTGAGAAAAATATGCGCCCGACGTAATCACAGTTTCCCGGCCGACGAAGCGGATGAAAAATTCTGCTGACAAGGCCTGATGGCTGTCGGAAACAGGTTTCATAACCCCGTCCCTACCTGCTCTCCGCGTATTCTCTATACGTGTACAAACACGTACAATCCGCAGCTTTTGTCGCTTATCAAAGCCGGTTGATCGTATAAATCCAACGGCGTGCCTAAAATACCGTCCGATCCCCGAAATAACGTAAGCTGCATTCCTGCGTACGTGCCGGGATGGAAAGAGGCCTCGTATAAGTCACGAATGACAACCACTGGGTAGTAGTGGGGGTACCGACCAGAAATATCACCAAATACAGTCTAAAACACGTGAACACGCGAAAACGGAACTTGGAGGGTTTGAAGCAAGGAATAAAACGTAAACTAGTACGATTCGACGTACAGGAGGCGTTCTTATCGCAAGAGCCCGATCTGACATTCGGGAATGCGAACCCCTTGACAACCGGTAAGAGTATGGAATGTTAAAGTGCACACAAGAGGGATGAAAATAAAGGTGAAGATTTAAGGCTGAGAGAAGTGAGGGGAAAGCGTGGAATATGATGAGGAACGATGCTAGCTAAGAGGGGTGTCTGGAGTGGAACGAAAGGGGTCCGGGAGGGGGGAGAAGAGAGAGAATTTGCTGCAGTGCTCGCCTACCGGTGAAATTTCATATCTCACCCTGACAGTAAGCATTGCAGCCGGCTTTTTCAACGCTTTCGTACGGACGCATCAACAATGTAGGGTAAAGAAGCTCTCACTTTATTTACGCGCAATATCAGCCTTGGATAAAGAGACGTTTCACGGAAACGAAAATTTCGTCTGTGCGTGACGGACGACCGGAAGAATTGTTGTTGCAGATATTTTGTTGTTGGATTTTTTCTACTTTCTATCTGGAAGAGTTTCGAGCTGTTTTGGAATGAATGCTGGTTTTATCTTTTACGACAAGCTTGGAGCTTGCTATCTCCAATAATTGTATAAAATAAATAAAACGTTATCAGTGAGTGCAGCAATTAAGTTCTTCCATCATCGGAAATCGAACAAGTTCTTTTGAAAATGAAACCTAAATAAACGTGACTGAAATAATGGGTGTCTCTCAACCTTGTAACATTCGAACTGGCGGATGGAGCATTCGAGAAAATGGAGTCCGGGAAGTCGCGACGGAAGGGAGGGACAAACTTTTCACGGCGATTTCTTCGTTTCATTTTTACAGATATTCTCATACGCCTTCCGAGTCCTCATTCAGTTCTAAAAGTGAACGAGAGCGAGGAAGAGAACTCTTGCGCGGTTAGATTTTCGTGCCCCTACTACTCGGTGGAATGATGGTTTACCGTGCAAAATTCACTTTGATACACGACCGTACGTAACAAAGTTACTGTCTCTCTCTTCCTCTCTCTCTCTCTCTTTCCTTCGTTCTCTTTCTCTAGTTTTGACTTTTCAGTTTATTTGTACTTTATTTTCAAGTTATGAGTTAGTTCATCTTCAGTCAATTTTTCTGCCAAGACAGAATATTATTTGTACATTTTTTGGTTAAAATTGCGTTTTTTGTATTTTTATTATATTATTATTTAATTATTATTTCGTTTAACTTTATATCTTTATTTTGTTAAAATTGTTGTTTTATTTTAAATAAACCGGAAGTATTTTACTAGGGCATAATAAAATCTATCATCTCTCTCTCTCTCTTTTTGCAACTCTGCCATCCTTCACCAGATCTTTTACGTGAAAAGGACTATCGTTTGCAGTTGTGCCACACAGGCGATCCCATCCAAAAGCCCATTCGTGCATGGTACCTTCTGAGGAATGCCAACCACGAGGGCTCTCCAGCCAGCGTTTTCCCTTTTCAAGAATATCGAATCTCTTCTCTACTTGCCAAAGAGGTAACTCTCATCGACGTGTATTTTCTTACGTTTCTCCACTCTTCACTCGAAACTTTCTCGTCCGGTAGGAATATCAAACTTTGCCCACGTTACCTCTCTCCAAGCCGAAGGATATTATTACGTTGTCAACGGGTCGAAAAAATAATATAACGAGAAGAAACATTCACTGAACAAAAAGTACGAGGAAGATCTATCAGTCCGAGCGAAAAGTCAGCTTTTGATGTGCGTCACTCTATTCATCGTATTTCCAAACCAATTTTTCGCAATCTACCGAAATGCCCGTTCGAGAAGCTGAATTTAAATATGCGGAACACCATCACTACCATCGATCCTCCAGACCTGGATTATCCATATTACGCCCGAATATAAATTAGAAATGAAAATTGATGAGCATTTGCAATAGTTTGGTAGTCGAAATCGATAGCAGCCAAAAGCGTCTTGAAAATAAACCTAAAGTTCATCAGTGCTCTTTAAAACGACTCTAATAAGAGCCTAGTCAACCTACCTGTGCAGTTTGCTGAAATACTTGAAAAAGTCTGTTCGTATTCCATCAAAATACATGAAGCTCCAGAACCACAGTTTTATAAACTTGTAGTGGAGAGTTCATCAAACTCGTGTTTTTCAAACTTAAGAAGTCAAGTAGAACCTCACTGGACTTTTCCTTCGTTACTAACAAATGCAAAGCAAAATGTATTTTTTTGAAAATTTGAGCTCGAAAAAATTACCCAAAGAACGAAGACCTTTTAAAAATCAGATTTTAATAAACATTAAATAATGATGAGATTCTACTGATCTAATTTTAGTAATTCAATGATTTAGATAACACTAATCGAATCAATCGATTTAACCTGCTATCTCTTGATTAAGATCTTTTAACGGTTCCCTCTTGATAAACATTGAATCGATTCTCTTCCAGCAATAGGTTGAACTAGACCCAATTAGGGATCTGCACAGTGATAGATTAAACCATCCAGTTTCCTGCAGCAAATCTGATCACGAAGCCTTTTATTCGATACAGGATATCGAGTGAAGCACCACTTTTAAAAAGTTTTCTCGATTCGGTGTCCGTTTGATTTTTCATTAAATCTTGTAATTCAATCATCAAAAGTTTTCACAAATGGGAGTTCCCAGATAAAACACGTGTAATCGAGTGATTTAGCTAAAATTATCTCCAAAGGAAAATATCAGTTCTACAAAATTATTTCGGTTCGATGTACGAGCATTTGAAGGTCTTTTGAAGGTTACGGATTAAATCGATTAATTTTACCAGTGAGATTTACCTCAATAATAATCTATCTTCAACATATATGTAAATCTCATTATTTTCTGTTAATCATAAATTCGTTTTTAACCTTATCTCTAAGTAATAAAATCGATTATTTGATTAGCTAGAAATAAGACAAAAATAATTAGCTTTAGACAGGGAACTCACAATCAAATCTTCGTCATCGAATAAATCGAGAAAACTTTTCGAAAAATGGTCTACCGCTTCGTATGAAGGTGAATAAAAAAAAATCAGATGTTTCGTGATTTAAGGATGTCCAGCTGTTTTAATCCATCGCAGTGAAGAGTGAAGTCCGGACTTTCATTCTTTCAGATGCGATTCTTTTTTCGAGGTTTCATCGTTGCTGTTGGACGTTGGAGTCGAGAGACAGTGAACGTTCGGACAATGGGAGCAAAATGAGAAAAAGCTCGATGAAAAAGACCAGAAAAAAACAACGAGAATAAAAAGAGAAATGAAAAAATGGAAAGAAAGAAAAAAAAGACAGTAAAGAGGAAAAGCTTACTACTCGGCACTCTTAACACTGGCTGTTCAACGAAACTTCGTATCTCATGAATACACGGACTGTGTCTTCAACACACGTGAGCTGGTCCAACCCGGACGTGTCAGTCGGCGAACGAACGAGTACCCTGTAGTGAAAGAGTTCAAACTGTCACACGTTTGAGTGGCAAACTCGCCATGGGGTATTAGCCACCCCCCTTGCCCCTCCTTTCCTTCCCTCCGCAGCGACGCGTCTTTTTAAACTTTTCTGACGCTTGTCTAGAAAATGGCGACGAGCTTTGGATGCCAGTCGCAACACTCTCGTTGGCACTTTCTCATCCTCTTTTTATCACGTTTCCCCGGCTGTTAAACGCTTTGATGACACAACCGTTTTTCCACGGTCATTCGAAAGCTCCTTGCTGTTTTAGACTAATCGAACTTGCGTAGTCGTTTGTATTCGTTTTTTGGATTTTAAAGTGCAGCTCTGAAATTCAAAGCTAAAACTGCTTGGGAACTCAACGTTGAGTCGATTGGCTTTTCGATACGATAAATCCACTCTAATCGACGATTATTTACTCATTAACAAAAAAAAAACAGTAGAGAAGTTAGTTCTGAGTGCCAAAAACGTTGAAGAACTCTTTTTTATTGATGAAGGGTTGGAGATTTTCCGGAAGTTCCAGGATGTTCCGGGAGAAAGCCTGGAAGTTCTTGTGTGAAATATCGAGTTTGTTGTTCGAACGAGCACGCAGTGAATCCCGACCCCACTTTCTGTGCAATTAGTCTGTTTGATCAAAGTTTCAACGGTTTTAATTTCGAGCTAAAGCTCATCTCATTGGGTGTGCAAGTTAATCAGCAAAAAAGGTCTACATAAATATAGACACGAAATTCAATGAGGAACGAAAAGCAGTCTGTGACACAGTATGCACGGACTATAATTTATATCGAGTAATCGTGCACGCAGGTGTACCGATGGTCTCTCATTGTAAGCAGACCAGGCTTTCATCGCCATCTACGCGACAAGGCTCGAGCAAGCACGAGGACCAGTTTATTCTTCCTCCTACCGGTCTTCCTCACGACTGTAATATCCAACGATAGCGGAGACTCCTCGTTTTCATTTAACCCTCCCACTGCCCCGCTGGAAGATTCATGAAACTTCGTAAGAACCAGAGTCAAAAGGACGACAACGGTACACGGTATATAAAATAGGGAACAAAAGAATTCAAGCGAGACACACGAATTTATGATTCTACATGTTTATTTAAATTAAATCAACATGTAGAATATACGGAAGTTTCGGTGAACTGAAATACAAGGTCCGATTAAACGTGAGTTCTCAATATTAATATTTAGAGTCACGATTTTACATTTTCCATGTCCATAGCAAAGAAAAAAAACTTCGCCCGCTGCTTTATAACACCATAACTCGTCAACCGGTGACCGTGGAACAGCGTCAAGGTCATATATTTGTAGGGAATCGAACGTTCTGTAAAAAAGTTCTCTTGTCATTTTGTGACAAAGCTACTCGTTCGGGAGTTATTCAAAGCTTTAGGATTTCAAGGACACAGATTTATACTAGAGTTCAATATTTTTTTCCGACCAAACTATGATACTTATCGCGAAATGTCAAAGAACCTTTTTTGTAGAGCAGTTGCTCTTCTATAAAATCGTGAAATTAGATAGCTAAAAGATTTAATGCTTCTATTGTTACAGGGATTACGAATTAATTTTTGAAGAAAAATTGCCATTTTCGTTACAATAATTAGTATATTAATTAATTGCTATACCAGAATGTATTGATCAATTATTATATTAGAGAACATTGTTATATCTAGTATGAAAAAAATAAAATCACGGTGAGACACCTCTTAATATTAATATCAAAGACTCGTATAATATATTGGAATCTTTTAATGACCGAAGTGGATAATGATTAAATGATTTAACGAAAAAGAACGTTTTCCATGGTTACCCTATTAAACGGCGGTCCTAGTTGATCCTCTCTTTCTCGCTCTCGCTCTCTCTCTCTCTCTCTCCTCCTCCTCCAAGATATTCTCACAAAGCGAAAGAGAGAGAAACAGAACTTCCATGCAATCTCGTATAAAATTGGAGTAATTAACCACGAGAATATTATAATAATCCTTATTTGCGTTTTGGTAATAAGCAAGTAGCAAGAGGGTATTTCAGGTACAATAGCGTTGCTCTCGGAGACTAAAGTGAGCATTTGCATAGAGAATAAAGCCAGCACAGTCTTACCATGCGAATACAAGTGGGTATGGAAAAAGCTTTCTCAAATATGTGTTTCGAGCGTTGTCCAACGAAAAGGGCTGAACTTCCACGAGTTCCCGTGGTGAATTGTTGAAAGTGCTGTCACTTCGGTAGCCCGCAGTTACACGAAGAGAATTTTCGCTGCGTGCAAACACACGATCACTGCTTTCGTCTGTGAGTTCTTACGGTGTTCCAGAGGAGGATCTGGCAAAAGTTTGCTACGTTTTCATCCTGAAACTTAACATCTTGCTGCGTTTCCTGCTGGATGCCTACACACTATTAGACCGGTCAGTTTCACCCTAAAGACCGACGGTTACGTTCGCCAAACCTGTATACGTTATTACAGAAATAGGACTCGCGATCTATACGTTCCTGAGGCTCGAAAGAGGAGCAAGGGTGCAGCGAAAACGAGAAACATCGAGGTCGAAGCCAAGAGCCCTTCAAACTTATATAAACACGTACTTCGTCCCTTTTCTTCGAGACACCCCGGAAAAGTACCATGGCCAAGAAACGTTTGCCATCTTGTACGACACCTCGGGCATTTCCTAAAGACCTCGTACTCCGTTTCCGGTGTAACGCAAGCTGCGAGCCTTTACTGGAACACCAACGAAATACATAGTTCACTATTACTTCGCGGAGTTCGTGTCGTTCCGGCTGACAGTTTTAGCATGCCTGGCTACCCTGCTGACCAGCCTTTCCCAAGAGCCCGTTGGATTGGGGCTGTAAGATGGAATAGGAAATAAGTTGAGAGTTGGAGTTGGTAAAGCAAGGAAGTTTAAGGATCGAGTGGGAGTACGAGAAACAGGGAAAAAGTAGAACAAATGGAGAGAAAAGTCTGAAGGAAAAATAGGAAAAAATAGGAAGTAATAGGACAGAAGTAAAACGGATATTTAAAGAATAGAAGGAATAGGAAAGAAGTAGGAAAAATAGGGAAGTGAAAACAATAGGAAGTATAGGGGGTATTAAGGGAATAGGAGGAATAGGGAAGAATTAAAAGAAATAGGAACGAATCAGAAGAAATAGAATTCAAGTAGGATAAAATAGGTAGAAACAAACCAAAAAAAGGCAAGGGAATATTAGAGAAATAAGAGGAATAGGAAGAAAATAAAAACGACTAGAAATAAAAAAACTATCTAGTAATGGGAATAGGATAAACTAAAATAAAAATAGAAATAAGAAGAACTAGAAAGAATCAAAATAGAAATAGGATTAGAGATTAAATGGAATGTAAATAGGCTGAATAGGAATGAAAATAAAAATGAAAAAAAAACGAAAGGAAGAGAAATAGAATGTAAGTAGAATGAATAGGAAGAGAAAAAATGCACGAAAAAGCAAATGGATGAAGGGTAAACAGTCAATCGTAAAAAATCTTTTTAATGAATTTGCGATGATGCAATCTAACTGCAAATAGTACGATATAGATTGCACAAGAATTACACGAGGGGATTCCGTTGGCCGATATTCAAAGACATTGCCAGGAGTCCATTCGCAAAAGAGAAGCAGCCCAGCTTCCGGTGATATATAAGCCTGTCTTGTGATACACGAACTGAAAAGTCCCAGGGGATCGTCGAGTACACAACCGGAACTGTAGGGCACTCGAGACCTCATTGTCATTAGATTCGATTTTCTCACGTAAACGGAAAAGCCACGTTCACAAGTTGAACTACCATGACCGGGAGGAGTACGCCTGGCCAAACAATTTCTCGTTTAATCTCGTTACATTATTACCGCTTAATAAGCCGACCTCCCGATGGACAATAATTATTACGGGGTAATATCAGATTATGGATGCACGGGACTCGGGAGACCAACGAGAATTCTGTCGAAAAGGCACTATTTATTAGCAAAGCCCGATACGGTGATGAATCTCGTCGTTCACGTTCTCCATATTCGTATCCTACCGAAAACGACCCCACGAACAGGACTCCACCAATTCTCGACCCAATTCAATCGAGTTCAAGAAGCCTTTGTGCTTTCCCTTACAAAACAACAAACGGACATCGAACTTTCGTCGTGGGGATTTGACAAATTTTAAACGTTGACGAAATCCTTAAAAATTTAACGGTTTGTTGGTTTTGATTTAATAATCATACTGGAATGATTGTCGAATTTTAGATAAATTTTGGGGTATGAACGCATAGAATTATAACGAACTCACTTGTGGGTGAATAGCTGATGCTTGTGGGGTCATTCTGCAATATTAATGGGAGTCATCAATTGTTAGCATCAAACAATTAGGATGAAGTTGATTTTTGACCAAGCTATTAGGCCAAGTTTCAAATTGGGGTCTAGCAGTTAGGCTGAATTTCAGATTAGGGTTGAGCTATTAGGCTAAGTTTCGAAGTAGGGTCAAGCTATTAGGTTGAATTTTTAATCAGAATCAAGCTGTTAGGCTAAGTTTCGAATTAGGATAAAAAAAAGTTGGGCTAAGATTCAAATTGGGATCAAGAAATTGGGCTAAGATTAAAATAAAAATCAAGCAATTGAGCTAAGTCTTCAAAGGATAAATTTCAATGTTAAACCAAGCTATCAGGCTAAGTTTCAACTTATGATCTAACAATTAGTCTGAACATTAAATTACAACCAATCCATCAGGCTGAGTTTTTAATTAGGACCAAGAAATTTGACTAAAATCAAAATTATAATAAAACAATTGAATCTAAGCCTTCAAACACAACTCTAACGACCAATTTCTACAATCAAGCAAATAAGATACAACAAAAATCCTTTTCGAACTTACACTTCGACTGTCAATGTGAACTGTCCCGAAAAAAATCATACAGAACTTTGGGAACGTTCGAATGTTTTATAGTCGAAGAAAACTACAACTTGATTAGCGAATCCCTGGAATGTTGGAGGAAATTCCTTGGTGCCATGAATGCCATTGTCCCAATATTGGGGTCAACTTTAGCGAAGTGGCATAATAAATTCAGTACGAGGCTCCGAGCTGATTACTAGGTCTTTTTGTTCAGAGGGAAATCAGTCGGTTTGGCATGTCCTAGGTAGATGGAACTTTTGGGCATTTCCTCCAACCAACATGTTACATGTATCACAACTCTCGTTCCAGAGGTTTCGGATATTCTCCCCCCCCCCCCTTTTCTTCGCTTTCTCTCTTCTTCCGGTCTTCCTCTGACTCTCTCTTTCCTCCTGGAGTTACAAGGATGAGGAATGCGAGGAGCAAAGCTCTACGTGTAGAAATTGCACGCGCCACGGACCCGTTGGTTTCTCATAAACTGCGGAAGCTTCCACAACGGGTCACGTGAAGTTTCTGGTGTAACGCAGCGATGCGGAAAGTGGCGATGGTGTACATTGGTACCGTTCCCCGGTTCCCGTTTCCACACGCGAATGGTCCCGTTGTGAAGATAGCGCGGTCGAGCGAGTACACCGATGCATCGTCGATTCACCCTCCAATTTTCGTAGGGTGTATCATACGTTATATTGAGTGGAGACGATAGGGATCCGAACGAGGAAAACCGGCCAAATTAATTTCGAAATCTCACGATTCCGAAATACCCCTCGGGTATCAGTTTTTCAACCATTTGTTTGAAAACTGTTTTTAGCGATTTTCGATACTAATAAATATAAATATTCCTTTAAATATAAATATTCGTTTTTGTTTCGTTCGTTATTTAATATTTATTTATTCGTTTTAAATATATATATGTATAATATGTATATTCAAATATATATTTAAATGTATAATATATATATTAAAAATATCATTTAAATGCATATTTAAATATAGAATAAATTATATTATATTAATATAATTTATTTATCCGTTTATAAATATAAATATTCGTTTTCAATACTAGAATGGATAGAAAAAAAAGGCAAAAATATCAATTGTTTTGAAAAGCTACATTTTATATTTATGTATATTTATTTACTAGTAAAAATAATATATATTTTTTTAATTTTTATATATTTCAATATATTTGTTTACATTTATATTCCATTTTATATTTACTTATTCGTAAATAATTGTTTCTCCAATCCACAAGAAATAAAATTATGAATTATTAGCCGACATATAAAATCAAAATTCACTTAACAAAATACAAATAAAAACAAAAAAATATTATTTATTTGCTGCTGCGTCTTCGTCATTTCTATGGAAAATTAATCCGATCGTTATTATCCCGAGACTCATTTATGATCGTTCGATAGAAAAGGTAACCCAAACGTGACATTTTCAAGGGTCGTGACGAAGAGGAAATGATTATTGCGAGATAGGTCGCGTCGATCAATACAGCGAAGAATCGCGTGACAAATTGCCATCCGCGCGCCCTTTTACAACGGTCCCCCGTTGAAACGTCGATTTCTACCAAGGTACGTCGATAATTAATGGTCCTTTTCTCTTATATAGAGCATTTCTCTGCACCGGTATCACGTGGTAAGGCTTAATGTCCAAAGACGTTCTCACGGCTTCGTCCTTACCGAGAAAGATCCGCGACGGTACCTCTTACCTCGAAAAATACTCAGACAAGAAAATACACACACAGGAGCCGAGGAAACCAAAGAGAGAAATTGCATCGACTCTATGTACGAGTAGGTACAAATTATTTGCCAGGATTCATCACGGTACACGTTGGTCTTCGGGTTTACACCGACCGAATGATTTACGAACGCTGCAAATCCGCTCCCGGTACAGTTGGACCCTGATTTTTTTCCGGCTGGAAAAACATAGTAAAAGGGAGGGGAGGGAGGCGAAATTTAACGACAATTTTTTAATTAAAAATTTGTTAAATGTCAAATAATTTAATTTGTAAATTTTTCAGTACTCGATTTGTTGATTGTCAATTCGTTAAGAGTCAATTTGATAGTTGTCAAATTGTTAATTGTCAATTTTATCATAGTTAATTTGATAATAGACAATTTGTTGATTGTTTATTTATTAATGGTCAGTTCCTTAATTGTCGATTTGATCATTGTTGGCAAAAGAATCCGGTTTGTTTGGGTTATGACGTTTCAAATTCTGGTTATGACGTTTTTCAAATTTTTGTATTTTGGTAAATATGAGTTTAAAAATTTTTTTTGTAGACACTTTTTTAAAGTAAATGATTCATTTTTTTGGGCGTAAATTTGTATTTCGTCAAAAAGGAAAATTAATTGCGAAAACAAGGCATAAAAACGAAAAAAAAAATAAAGAAAACAGTGGCGATGAAATCGGTTTCGTAAAAAATAATATGTTACCAAACGTTTCGAGCAGATGTGATTGATTAAAGCGATTTATTTTTATTTTTCCTGTTTTGTTGAAAAAAATGCCACAAAAAGTATAGAAAAATAGATATTTTGATTTTTATCTCGGCAAATTCACTCAAGTCCTTAATATGCTACAAGTACATTATTAACATGTTGTCCCGTGTATAAATGTATATTCATGTATATTTATACGTATATTGTAAGGTGAGTACTTTGTACAAGCTGCAGCAGAGAGCATCAGAGTTTCTCAGTCCTGAAGACCAGAGAAGCCCATTATCGTGCTTATATCAACACGGCATCGAAGTCTCGGAGAAGTAGTTCACAGTGAGAAACTTGGCCGCAGAGTTAAAGTTGTGTAGGCGACGGGAAAGAGCTTTCTAGTTGACGTATTCACCACAAAGCGAAACTGTTCCGAACACTTTTCCTTTTTTGTTCCCTCGATTTGGCAAAACAATCAATTCCCGATACAAATTGCCATAATTGTCCGAAATTTAACGACGGCTTTAAAATTGTTAATCTGTTAATTGTCAAATAGTTAATTTTAAATTTGGAAGTATTCAATTTGTTAATTCTCGATTTTATAATTGTCAATTTGTTAATTCTCGATTTTATAATTGTCAATTTGTTAATTCTCGATTTTATAATTGTCAATTTGTACATTGACTGTTTGTTAATTGACAGTTTATTAATTGTCAATTGGTAAATTATTAATTCTCAATTTTTTAATCGTCAATTTGTGAATTCTCGATTTTATAATTGTCAATTTGTACATTGACTGTTCGTTAACTGACAGTTTATTAATTGTCAATTAGTAAATTATTGATTCTCAATTTGTTAATCGTTAATTTGTCAATTGTCAATTTATTAAATGTCAATTTGTCAATTATCAATTCGCAATTTTTTAATTGTCGATTTGTCGACTGTCAATTCGTCAATTAGAAATTCCTTAATTGTCACTTGATTAATAACTAATCACATAATTATTTCTCAAATAAAAATGATTTTTCTACCTCGTTTATTTGATCTGATGAAAAATGACTCCGCAATGAAAATCGACTCGATTTCGTACAGATTCAAGTAAAAGTTCGATTTCATCGACTCATTGCGTATTTGATGAGAAATTACTTAAATTCAATACTCCTGAAAAGAGTTCCAGTCCCATGTGGAAATCATCGAAAACACCACCATAAAAATATATATTTTGCATATAAAACTTCAATCCGATTTTATATCGAGGATATATATAACTTTTATATCCCTCACGTTCCATGAAATTGGTCGCATTCAAAGGCGCGGCCAATACTGAAAAATCTACAACGATGCCAATTTATCGTCAATCGCAATACACATTCATTTTTCTTTCCAAATGTTATTCGAGAGCTGGGCACTTCGATATTTGGACTATTTATTTTTCTCCCGACATTGAATGTCCAAATTTGTCTTTTTTCTGTTAAATCTGACCAATAAAGCGTACAGTTTTGGGCGGCCGCGAAAAACGATTCATCTCACTTTCCAGGGCAGCGAAATCCTCCGAAATAAAAAAAAATTTATTGTTTATCAAAATATAAAAGATTTGTGCAAAAAAAATCGGCAATTTTTGTGCCTCAAAAATCAGAACTTTTATTGTTTATTTAATGATAAAAATTGTAAATATTTTTTATTAATTTTTTAATCACAATATTTTTTTAAATAAAAAATTGTGAATACTCAAGCACAATAATTCTTCAAATTTAATTAAAAAATTCAATAAAATTAATTTCAAACTCAAAATAATCAAATAAAAGAATTTAACTTTTCAATTAAACATTCAATTTGTTTGGGTTAAGTTCGTTATAGTTAATCTTAACAATTATATTTCCTATTATTTTATATCATTTTTCTAATTCTTTCATTAACATTTTTAGTATTTATTATTATAATTATTCATTTTCTATTTTTCATTCATTTAGAATATATCTTTATTTTTAAATTAAACATCACGTTTCAGCTGCCAAATAAAAAACTAAAAAATGCTAAAATAATTACAAATTATTGTACCACGACGTGAAACAATTTTCCAAATTCGCCAATTTTGAAAAATCGTTAAAACCATCAGATGACAGTTCGAGTGGTGACAAAAAAAAAAGACGAAAAAAAAGTAGTTTCGATGTTGGCTCCGCGTATCATCCGGATGTTAAAAGCACGTTCGAGTAGTAGAGTAGGGTCATGGATGTAGTCAGACATCCGTGAGGGTTAGTGGCTGGAGGTCAATGATGCTACACGGAGGTTGATGGGAGAAGGTAGGCAAGGGGATAAAACCAAGAGCGATGCCCGCACAGCCCTGTCTTGTCGTGTAAACGTAACGTATCGATAAACGACCGGGGTATGAAGTAGTAGCGACGCTCTCTCGGTCTCCCGCGACTCTGGCTGCGCCCGCAGTAGGGATAGTCAGGCACGAGTCAGACGGCCGAGTGAGCGCCAGTCTACCATGGGCGCGCGTCGCGACACCACGTGTTCCTCACTTCCTCACTTCTATCAATCCCAAAACCGAAACAATCGCGCCAAATAATACCAACGAGCAATTTTCAAGTGAAAAAAAAACCAAAACAAAAAAAAAACAAAAAAAACCGTGGTAGTGCCGTCAGGAATTGAAACCGTACAAATCGCCGATTGATCAGCGATTAAGACTTCAATGGATTCGAAAAAAAACATCGAAACGACATTCTTGCGTCAGAGCGATGTCAAATATTTCTCGAAAAGTGGCTTTTTTTTAGTTTTTTTTTTTAAATAATCTTTTTAATTGTCGCAGTTATAATTATAATAATATTAAATGTACGATTACGTAATAATTGCAAATAATAATAATAGAAATAATTATGGTAATATTTTTAATAATTGCGAATAATAATAATTATTATTATTGAAATAATAGGAATAATAAGTAGAAAAATAATAAAAATCGTGGAGTGACGTGACTTTTGTACTGCGGAAGGGTTGATCATCGCTCTATTGATCCCCTCTGTTACCGGGAACCACGAGAGAAAACTTTGACCTGTGTTGTGGTCGATGGGACCACTCGTCACTGCGTTGCTTTAAGGTACTCACTCACAGTCGTTCTTCAGTTTTCTTTTTTATTTTACACATTTTTTTGTTTTTTTTTTACGAGGATGATTTTTTTTTTCAAAACGAACGGTTGAGTGAATTTTTGTTGGTGGATTCTTTGTGTGGTTCACAGAGGCATTTGTGCAATTACGCGACTTAGGTAAGGTTAGATATCACCGAGAACACGTTTCTGCAAGGGGTACGCGAAGTGGTAGGTAATTGCTCGTCTTCCACTCGGGAAACGAATCTGAAACTTTGTTGGAGTATTTATTGAAGTAATTCTGGACGACGGGACATTCGAACGTAGAAAATTTACCATTTTTGAAAAAAGTTTGATTTTTTAATAAACCTTGAGTTTTGACATATGAAGGTTAAAAGAAACGATTATGTGGTTGTTGCTAAAAATTTGGTCTGACCTGATACTGAAATATCACTACTACTACTTATACGAAGCAATGAATCTCTTAAAATGCTATATGATTTAAAATTGTGAGTAAAAACACCGAGAAATGATTTAATAAAAATGAAATGAAAATCAGCAGTCGAATTTAATAAATATAAAATATTGTTTACGCCTTTGTGAACGATATTTGATATTTATTAAACATTATCAAATATTGGATTAATATTAGATCGAAAATAAGATTTAAAAAAATATATTTAATATTTCTGATGCCCATTTGAAAATTTGGAGATGGTTTTTGTGAACGTTTTTCTTCTTCCACCGTTTGACGGTCATTGTTTGGGTTTGTTTGGGTTTCGTTTTGTGTTCAAAAAATTTTCAATTACTTTTTTTTTATTTTCGTTAAACGATATAAATTTACGAAAAAAATTTCAACTCGTTCCATTCTATCTTGAATTTTTATTTTCTCTTTACGTTGGAGCCTTTTGTTTTCCATTTTAGTAAGATTTTAATAATTTTTCGTTAGCAGCTTGCGGTTCGAGGTTTTCTCGACTGTACGACTATTAAAGTTGCTTTCGTGTAAGAGTCTCGTATTATCGTCGAGTTGTATCGTAAAGTATTGTCCACGTAACCCTCTCACCTATTCCACCTTTTTTTTTCTTTTTTTTTTCTTTCATTCCTCCCCTCAAACTCAGCCAACGCGCACCACACGCGAATACGCAATTTCGCGATGACGAGCCTCGAGAACGGGGTTGAACTTCACCGCGGAATTTTTGCCCCTCGTGTGCAAAATGCAGCCCGAAAATCATGATGGATCGTCCCTCGCGTCGATATCGTAATCGACCCTGACTCCTGAGCCAGAACAAAAAAAAATAATTACTTTTTAAAATTGTGTGTTTTTGATATTTTTTTAATGAATTTTAAAGAATTAAATTATTTTTCAGCAGTCCCATACGAATGTGTAACCCCATAAAGATTCGTACTAAAAATGATTGATTGTGAATTTCAATAAAAGTCGATATCATAATTGATTGTAAATCTTGAACGATAAAAATTGAAAATTTATTTTTATTTCGAAAAATTGTTTTATATTTTTTTTAATGGATCAAAAAGAATTATACAATTTTTTAGCTGCCCCATACGAATTTGTAACCCCATAAAGATTCGTACTGAAAATTAATGATTTTTAATTCCTGTTTTATTTATTTGTGCAGTTTTTATAGTGCTCGATCCCACATTGATAAATATTTATTGTGATATAAAAAGATTTGACCCCTTTTATCATATTTATTTTCATTTTTTGTATATTGATATTTTTTGTTCGATTTAATTTATTTATAAGTATTTATAATAACATGCAAATTATTATTGGCCACGATCGCCGAAATTACGAAAACGTATGTTTCATCCATTTTTAATAACGTGTACCAAAATATTCGAATCAATATCGCTAAAATTACGAATAACGAGGGAAAGAGAAATTAAAAAAAAAATAAATTAAAAATAAACGATGATTGCGTGCGATCACGCGTATCCGATTGCTCACTGGGTTGTCGGAGCAGCTGAATAATTCAACGTCCGGTTGATAGCGCGGACAAATCCACGTTCATTAAACGATGAGCCATCAAACAAATATGGCAATTAAAAATTTGGTGAATAATGGCTTTTGTGTTCCTGCGCAGGCTCGGTATCAATTTCTCTTATACGAAAAATAATTTCGTTGATTGGACATTTTTGCTTCGTGAGGCAAACCTACGATTGAGAATAAAAATGAATATCGATGATTTTTGAGGTTATAAAAATAAGTCGTTTCCGAGAGTTTGCTTTTCTGGATTATTTAGTAACTTTGGTGTCAGAAATATGTACTTTGAAAAAAAAGGATCGTTGCCTACTCAAAGGTGATGGCTTTACTTGGGCATACATTTCGTTAGCCTAGAACAAACAAACGTGGCCCTTTCCAGTGCTTAATGGCAAACAAATATTTCCACTGTGGTCAAGGAGTTTTACAGTTGTCCCAAGTATCGCGCTGTTACGTTTATTTACAGTAAAGCTTTCGAGGACGAACCGGAAGTACAACCTCGTAGCTTTCAACGCGAAGCTTTCAAGAATTCCTCGATATTTTTTGAGGAATTAAAAGTAATAAAAAAAAAACAAACAAACAGACGTTAAACTTTGAATCAGATAAGAATGAAATCACGACGTTGAAGCTCGAATTATTCGATTGCAACGAAAATCCTTTTCAACTTTTTCATTTATCCGTTTTCACTGTTGCTCGAAAACTTTTTTACAGATTTCAGTTAAATGCTTCCAACGTGGAATCTCAAAAACCGTTCGAGTCATTTACGAAGAACAATCGGCCAATAAAGTCATTTGGCCGATACCGCAGAGTTAAACGGCTGGATTTAACTTTGGATTTAAACGACGCCCACCTTGAAATCTCGTTAAGCTGCTCAAGCGAATGAAACTCTTCGGCATTCGATATTTGTTGAAAAGTATTTTTACAAATTCTAATTAGCAACGGGCAGAATAATCCTGTCAGGAAAAAAATCGCATTTCCTCGGGATCCAGTTGAAATTACGTATAGGGAGATTTTTAAAGCATTTGTTGTAAAATGCAGAAGCTTCTGAAAACTCCAGCTGTTCGATGTTTGTATCAAACGAACCGAAGAAAAATAGGAAAAGTGCTATCAACTCTGTATCCTTTTTCAAGCTCATTAATTCAATACCAGCCTAAAAAAAACGACTTGACAGATTTCACTGCAGCTTTATTATTATTTTATTAAAATGATAAAATAATTAGGTGAAACAATGGAACAAAAGGACGAGTGATGAATGTTTTTTTCCTGCTTATTCAGATAGCTCATGGCAACGCGAGATAAAATATTAACAGCGTTTTTTGAAATGTGAGAGGGAAACAAAAATCGGCTTATTTTTTTCTCATATAATGTAATTATTTTCTCGTGCGTTGGGTATCGTGAAATGAGAGTAGAATCCAAAATACGATAGCCCGGATTATGTCCATCCAAAGGTTCAAGCTTATCTGAATTTTTTTTTCCAACTCCGTGAACTGCTGCAGCGAAAAATTACGCCTGATTGTCACGGTAATTAAATAAAAATATTGCCGTACCCGGCTATCGAGAATTTTCGAAAATTATGTTTCGCGCGTAACCGCGAATAATATCGATACAATTAGCGTGGAATCATCATAAATGAGTTTCCTGGATTATCTCGGGTAGATAAACGTTATTTCCTTCGGGAGGGGCAGGAGGGAAAGGACGATAATGAACAAGTGGTGAGATTGGAGTAATTCCGCGTGTATTTGCGTTGCCTGGAATGCTGAAACCCGTACATTATACGGACCATTCTGGGTGAGCTTGTTCGAATTATTATTATTTTGGTTTCGAATTATTCTAGAATTTTTTACCGATTCACTGCAAATCATCGAAATTTCAGGATCAAGTCTGATTCTGAATTTGGATGATGTAATGTTTTTTCGAATTTGGTAGAATTTGTTAGAATGATAAATATTTTCGAATTTTTATATATATTTTTGAATTCGTTATAATTTGTCAGAATGATATAATGTATATCGAAATTTGTTAGAATTTATTACAATTTGTTGTCATTCGTTACAATAATATATTTTTTCAAATTCACGAGAATTTATTAGAATTCGTTAGGATGATGTAATATTGTTAAATTTACTAGAATTTATTAGAATATTTGTTATAAATCGTTAGAATGCTGTAATATTTATCAAATATCTTAGAATTCATCAGAATTTATCAAAATTCGTTGTAACGATATAATATTTTTGAAACTCGTTAAAATTCGTTAGAATTCATTAAAATCTGGACATATTTTGAAAAACTGTTGAAAATGTATTCCAACGTCACATTTTTCAAATTTGGTCAAATTTCGAAAAACTATATAATACTTTTAGAACCTCTTTATTGGAACCAATCGATTAGGTGAATTTTCCAAGCCATTTAAGATTAACTCGAAAACGTCAAAGTTGCATCCTCGCCTCCCCCCCTCCCCCAACATTTTAAATTCTTTTTCAACCTCGTCGAGCGTCAAGACGAAACCGTGGAATTTTCGCGAGACGGATTTGTCGACAGTCCGGCTTGAACGGTATTGCGTGTACAGGGGCAAATCGATACCGTTTAAAGTGTTAACTGTGGAGGCCAAAACGAGCGCACTCGTCGAGTGTGCGCGTATGTGAGTTTGAGTGGAATTGCGCACTGAAAGGTGAACGCTGGAGTCCCGTGGAATCTATACAATTAGTCCGTCACAATTTCCTGGCGAATCGTTATACGGTGACGGTTAATCGTTAAATCGGCGAGGAGAGTGGAATTGCGGCAACTGCGGACGATCAAATCTGTCGTACGCGGTGCAACGAGAGTGTTAAGACGCAATGAGAGCACGGATTATCGGGCGAACTATTGTTACCATCGCGAACAATAGTCTCGGCAGTAAGGACCCCTGATATCGACTATTTGCCCTCGATAATTACAGTTTCCAAATCAGTCTTCGAGTATTCCAATTTTTTTTATTTTAAAAATTTTTTTTCAATTTTATTTCATTTAAAAGGGGATTTTCATTTTATTTTCATTTTTTATATATTTTTTTTTCATGAGATTGTGAATCAAGATATTCAGGCTTTATGTAAACTGAATTTTACTAAATTTTATTTAAAACGCGATTTTAATTTAGGCTATCGAAAATAAATTTCTGTTTTTATGATTTTTTTTAAATAAAATTGTTAATAAAGATATTCAGTCTTCACGTATTGCTAATTGCACCAAATTTGATTAAAAACGTGATTTTAATATGGGCTCTCGAAAAGAAATTGCTGTTTTTATGAATTTTTTGACTCTGCATTTCTATCAAATTTTTTTTTTAATCAATGAAAAGAAATCAAGTGAAAACATGAAAAATGAAAAAAATAAACGAAAGAAAAAAACATATTTTTTTCCTTATCTCGAAATTGTATCGGTAGAAGTAGTGATTATTGCTGCATCGTGGATGGACGCAGCCACGTTATTTGTATTATCGATCAACGTAATTTTATGCAATCCTAACGAAAGATCAAACTACGATCCGGAATTGGGGTCATTATTGTCAATTATCTTTGGCTGTTGGCGTGGGCACGCGAATGCCATGCATCGCGGATCTTGAGACATTTGAGTGCTTCGAATTAACCTCATTTGAATTTTCATCATCTGTACTTATTATTCAACGAGAAATTGTGCATGTCGCAGAGCGAATGAAATATATCGTGCATGATTATCAGAGACACGACATTTCTAGGAGGGTTGGGCTATTGCGACGATTCGAAAATTTATTACGTAATAAGATATGTCAATTAATAGATAATTTATAAATATTCACAATTTTCAATATATATATATATATTTTTTAATAATTGGACAATAATTATTAAAAAGATTTTATAAATAATCCCTAAAAATAGTATTTTTTCTTAAGGGGATAAGAAATTCCAAATTACCAGCAGTATTCCAAATTTCCTTCCTTTTTTCTATCAAATTTTGAGTCAAACCCTTTTTTTTTAATGCTGAATCATACTTGACATCATTTTAAAGTACACAGTTGCAAAAAAAACCGCGTTTGAGATTTAACAAACAATTTTATCGTTGAAATCACACTTTTACCACAAATTTGCGATTTCTGGATCACAGGTTGAATTTCCATTCTGAATTTAAATTTCTTTAAGCGACGAGTGATGTTTTGACGTATTCATAGCATCATAAGCATTTTTAATTGGCTGAGCTTGATTTGAAAAGCTTGGCTGGTGTTCATAGAAGGCAATTAGATTTTCCAGAACTCGGAGTGTAGGGAAGTAAATCTAGTGGTAAAAGCAATTTAAATAGAAGTGATTTTCGATACATTGGTATTCGAATAACAATGTATATGTGTCGAAACTTTCAATGAACTTCAGGAGGAGGACCTCCTCCGGCGGTTTTATTTATAAAGACGAGGCGAGAAAGCGTGAAACTCGATACAGAACTTTGTGGGCGTACATTTCGTTAGCCGAGTACAAACAAACGTGGCCTTTTCCAGTGCTTAATGGCAAACAAATATTTTCACTGTAGTCAAGGAGTTTTACAATTGTCCCAAGTGTCGCGCTGTCACGGTTGTTTACAGTTAAGCTTTCGAGGACGAAACGAAAGTACAACCTCGTAGCTTTCAACGCGAAGCTTTCAAGAGTTCCTCGATATTGTTTGAGGAATTAAAAGTAATATAAAAAAAACAAACAAACAGACGTTAAACGTTGAATCAGATAAGAATGAAATCGCAACGTTGAAGCTCGAATCATTCGAGTGCAGCGAAAATCCTTTTCAACTTTATCATTTATTCGTTTTCACTGTTGCTCGAAAACTTTTTTACAGATTTCAGTTGAATACTTCCAACGTGTCGCTAAGCAGATGAAACTCTTCGGCATTCGATATTTGTTGAAGAGTATTTTTACAAATTCTACAATTTGTATTTTTACAAACCGCTATCAATTGATATTTCTCAATGTTAATTTGCGATTAAATCAGTTATATGTAATATCCAACACGTAGGATATCATCTACCCTCATAAAACCACGACTCAAGATGACCATCCACGAAACCACTCGAGGAATTGGAATCACCGTAAAAAAAAATGACGCAACGCGTCGCATCGCACACTTGGCTGACTCGTGTGATTCTCGTGTCACCCTTGTTCACTTTCGTCGCGAGGATAAACGTTCTCATGTTTTTTTTTGCAGCTGGAATAATCGATACTCCCTAGAAGCAAGGAGTTTCCAGTCGATATCCGGTATGACTTGCTTTTCTCGACGAATAGACGCCACGAAGTATACTCGACGATCGATTGAAAAAAAAAACAACAAAAAAATCGAACGATAAAAAAAATGAAAAAAAATGCGAAGTGCCAGGACTTAGACAGTTCCAAAAAAGTCTCCACAGCTTTCCGAAGATTCGCGTCTCGGTGAGCTTTTTTCATTCAATAAACTCAGCTGTCCGAATCTTTCGCTTGGAATTTCCTCGCGTATTTTCTCTCAGCCAATTGATGAGATGGATCGCCAAGTTGAAATGCACTTCTGCCAAATCAAATCTGTCGAGGAAGTTGAATGGTTTCTCATCCTCCTCAGGGAGTCATAATACGAGAAGATTTTCTCAGATTTTCCGAAGGCCCGAATAGACGAGCTGAGAAGAAAAAAGGAAAAGGTCATATCCACCTTAAGAGAGGGAAAAAAAACGACAGGAAAGGAAAGGACGATGACGAGAGCTTACGAAGGAAGCTTTCTTAAAATTTCAAATAAGATAAAAAGGCACGACCGTCAAAATGGAAAATAAAATGGGACAGTCTTCCAAACTTTAGAAAATCCCAGCTATAAACCATTTTTTGTCTTTTTTTTGTCATCATCTTGAATTCGCAATCATTTCACCCTTTTACCATCTTTTTTTTGGCTTCGTGGAATGTACAGTCTGGGAACGTTGAAATCGCAATAAGGCTAGTAAAAAAATATTCAAAAAATTACGAGCTCGGAAAATAAAAAAATAAAAAAATTACCAGCGTGATAAATAAATGTGAAGGTTTTTAGCGAGTACTCGTTATCGAAGATTTTTATATTCTGTGTTATTATATCAAACGTTAATATTGTACGCTTCTCAAAAAAATAAAAATATAACTAAATAAATAAATAAGTAAATAGAAAAAAAATGACGCGGCGTTATAAATGAACGTGGAGGTTTTTAGTGAGCACTTGGTATCGGAGATTGTCATAGTCGATTCGATGAGCATCGGACCAAAAGCTCTTTGACGTTGAGAGGAAAAACTTTTCACCGTCGCATCATATTTTTCCCTGTTGGCTGCGAGATCAAAGCTCCCTCCCAATCGTGGCGATGCATCTCGTCGTTATATATACGTATAATCATCTTCGCCATTCGACGAAGAAAAAATTGAACGCAAACTGGGAAAAGTACAAATATATCCAACTTTATATCTATATATATATTTTTTTCTTTTGCATCCATCAGTTAAACTTGATCATAACCATCGCGGAAAATTTCTCGATTTCTTTGGACTCGATCCGATGCGATCCAAGGAAACGCGATTTTTCCTCCACTTGCTTCCATTTCCTTTCATCCACGAACGTCTTACCCATCCCAGTCTGAAAACGAATCAACCTCGCAAATGTAACTCCTCGAATGCGGGTTACGTTGCTCCATCGACTTTGTCGAACCTCCTCCAAAAGAACACGAGATTCCAACGATAATACTCGGGTCAATCGAAACGACCTACGAACTCGTTTCGCTTTATTTTACGTACAAACATATCGTTACTGTAATAGACATCTGAATCACAACCTGCAGTACTCGTCCACCCCATCTCCAACTCGTGAATGTTCTGCAGTATTTTTTTTTACTTGTAGAGAAAAAAGTTTTTTTTTCGATTTTTACTGTTACGATTTCAATTTTTTTTAATTGAATTTTTATTTAAAGCGGAGGATAGAAATTGAATTATTAGCAAAAGTGGAAAATAACAAATGAATTATTATTGAATTTGAAAAATAATAATTCAATTATTATTAAAAGAGGAAAATAAACATTAAGTCATTATTGCAATTGAAGAATAAAAATTGAATAATTATCCATGCTGGAAAATAAAAATTAAAATATATTTAAAATTGGAGAATAAAAATTGAAATATATTTAAAATTGGAGAATAAAAATTGACTTACTTTTAAAATGGGAAAAAATTGAATAATTATTGAAAGTATACAATAAAAAATAGATAACTATTGAAAGTGGAAAACAAAAATTGAATTGTTATGAAAATTGGAAAATAAAAATTGAATAATTAGTAAAACTGCCAAATAAAATTGAACCGATGATAAAAAATATAAAATGGATATTTTCAAAGTGTGACTCGATCAAAATATCAATTTGTAAGACAATTTACCAGACAAGTTCCAACCTTTTAAATCCACGATTCCTCGAGTCTGGATAAATTTTTCGCCCAACGTTTGATCCACTGATAAACCTCAAAAATTATTTTACACTTTAGCTTTTCAGGTTTTGCATAACCGGAACTCTTCAATTGTTCTTATTTGTCGACAAAGTATATTTTCCATTACCGCTAATTTGACATCTAGGAATCTCGCCACCGGAAGTTGCCTCTTCGAATAAAGATTTCGTTGAGGGCTCATTCTGTGTTCATTGATCAAAGAACATCGAAGAAGAGCCAGACAACAGTGGCAGACCGAACGAGCCAGAAATACAGAACCGTAAAGGTGGATTGGCTTTTCCGCAAAAGCTTCCTTCGATGTATAACAAGGTCGATAGGGACGAATTCCATGGTCGCAAGATTTCACGTACCAAACGGAGCGAAAGCTGTTCGGAGCGCACACGAAATTCCCAACCCGTGTCTTTCTCTTGTAATTAGCAACTGGAATACGAAGAGAAACGTACAACAATGCAGAAAGACAGAGGAGGGAGGGGAGGGGGGGGCGTTCAAATCAGCCTTCGAAGTAATCCACAAAGGATTCGAAGCTAATGACGCAAATGTTGCCATCCCATTACAAAGTTTTCGACTATTTGCGAACGCTTTCATACGTTGATGAGAATTAAGACCAAAGAATCCAAAAGAATCCAAAAAAAATGTTGGATTTTTAATATTTTTTCAAATGGTCTATTTTTATGTAATTTAATCCCCTGAGCACGAATCTATCATTGATTTTCTCCAAAACCCAAAATTTTCATGAAAAAATCGTGAAAATCGTGTTTTCAGAAGTTTTTTTACGATTTTTTCATGAAAATTTTGGGTATTGGGGAAAATGAATGATAGATTCGTGCTCAGGGGATCAAATTACAGTAAAATAGACTATTTCAAAAAATATTTAAAATCCAAAATTTTTTTGGATTTTAGGGCAAAAGCAGTTTTTTCACTCAATCATCGATAACTTTTTTTCCTTTAGGATTTGGGACTCCAGTCTGTGCTCAATTTCTTCGTTATGATTTTTTCTTCAAAATGCTTTTTTAATTATTAAAGTCCGATGATTTTTCGATTTTTGGCAGAATTTCAAAGTTGGACCATCGATTTTTGCAGATTTTTCCATACATACCCCTTTGCCTCTTTTTTTGCGGTTTTTCAAG